>JBBYHO010143274.1:66770-102553 GCA_038382025.1 Adansonia gregorii | reverse complement strand
AGGAGGAGATTGTTAGCTATATTAGCTTTGAATTAATCTTAGTTTTGATATAACTAAAACTTAAGCTTAATTAGCTTTTTCTTAATTATTTTCAAGATTAGTATTTTTCTGTGAAATATTTTGTAAACACTTTGAAAAATACTATAAAGTGTTTTAACTCCTTCAAGCACTCAAAAATGAGTTTTTAATACATATTTTTATATAAAACATTTTTGAGATAAGTTTTACATGCTTTAAAGTCATGAAAAACCTTTTAAAATTGATTTTTATGTGAATGTATCGTTACAATACTTGGCAGTAGCTAAATAACCTTAAAATGTAGAAATCACTATTCATGTATCGAGACAAAGCATTCTATATCGATACAGGACTATTCATGTATTGAGATAGATCTTTCTATATCGATACAGGATTGTTTAATGGTTATATTTTGGACCATTAAAAACAATGTACCAATACCTACTCAATTATATCGATACAGAGGTAGGGGGAATAACTGGAAATGATATTTTGAAGGCTCCAACGGCTATATTCCTTCACCAAATGTTCCCGATGGCTAGAATTATGATCAAGGTTATAAATAAGCTACTCCAACACCTTCAACAATAAAAGGAACCATGAGTGCTGAATGTCAAATCTTTCATCTTTTCCATCATTTTCACTAAATAGTTCATCTTTGTATAGGACTAATTCTTCCTATTTTTGTATTCCTCATTTTGTATCTTTAGATACATATTTCCCTGGGGCCAAAATTCTTGTAAACACCTAACCTTTAGAGGTTTTATTTGTTTACACTCAAATACTTACAAAAGGAGAGGTTCCTACTTAGCCATTCAAAAGTACAAAAGGTTTCTATTTAACCTTCAAAAGTAGTGAAAAAGGGTTCTATCTTAGCCACAAAAGATAAGGGGTATAGGTTTCTGTCTTAGCCTTGAAAGATACAGAGTGTAAAGGTTATACCTTGTCCTTGAAAGCTAGAAAATTCAAGTTAGTAAATTGTAAAAATCTGAGGCAAGTAAAGCCAAGGTAGAAGAAATAAGCAGTTGAGGCTAAACCTTCTAAATCATTGAGTTTTTTTTCTTTCCCTTGTCTTTTATTATTTTTTGCTATTCACTAACTTACACTCCAAAGTTTATAGTTTAGATTTCTCAATTTTATTTATCAATATTTTAATTTATTAAAATTTTAAGAAATCAATTCACTCCCCTCTTGATTTCATTCACCGCTAAAAGGTCTAACAATATCACTGCTATTCCATCCTCATTTAGATTTTCATGCTACACTAAATGTAAGCAAATATGGCTCATTGACTACATGTGTTTATACTATTAGAATGTTGCATATAATGGACTTTATGTATAAGAAGACATCATTCTAAAGTAAGTAGTCTAAATTGATAATCCATAGTCTTTGGGGTTAATGTGAGCAATTACTCATGTTAAGACTATTATGTCATCTAAATCCAATTGGGAGATGGCTTATCTTGGTCATCTGGAGTGGTTTGACTCTCATCTCAAGAGATAGATATATTACCTAGAAGTAATGATATATTGGATAGTACCAAAGTGCAATTAGTCCATTAATAAGTCTGTTTACATGGATTAATTCACTTTTGATGTTCATTTTGTAATCATCTTAATCCTAAGAAACTAATTGACCCTTTGTGTATAACTTGTATACTTTGACATTTCAAAGGCTAAAGCGTTTCGGACTAGTAAGCTACTAAATCAGTTCATTAGGCAAATGACTTATACTTGATAAGAGCTTTATTTATAGACATGGAATCATAGCTCCCATAAAGAGTTAAGTTTATACTTTTAAAATGCATTATAAGATATAGTGAAAATGGATGAGGTTTCGGTCATTTGTATGTCAAATGATAAATTATTCACATGTAGTGTACAATGACTTTCACATGGAGAGTATAATGGAAATTTAACATAAGACGATCAAGTAGGTAAAATAGACTATTAACCTTAAGTTGATCATGGATATCATATAAGTGTATTACTCAAATGACAAGGTCATTGGACTAAAAGGACAGTGAAGTGGTTAATTGGATTCACTCATTCTGGGAGTGTAAGCATTTTCTTCAATAAATAACTGAAAATGATTTTTTGGTAGTATTTATTTAGAATATATATTTAATTTGATTAAACATTTATTTAGGCAATAACTATATTTATCTTTTGATAAATATAAGAATTAATTTAAATTAAATAGATATGAGAAATTAATTATTTATATAATTAATTTAATATCTATTAAGACTCGTTTAAATGTTTATTTATAAATTAAATATGGATAATATTCTAAATAAATTAAAAATAATTTATTTTAATTTTATGATTAAATTAATTATTTTATTATTATTAATTTTATTTTGATAACTAATACATAATTATTCTATTCAAATAAAATTGCCATGATTTAATTTCGAATAAGAATTAGAGCTATGAAAAATTATTAGGCTAAATAAAATTAACAGTTTCATCAAAATTAGTTAGTTTTTAGATTAAATGGGCTAAAGTCCACAAAGTAAATTTAGGCTAAAATATTAGTTATGGACACTAGGATTTGGGCTAAACTATAGTGGGCACATATACTAGGGTTGGCACTATAAAAACATTTTGTTCATTGGGATATGTGAATTGATGCTTTGATTTGGAACGAAAAGCTTTTCTTTTCACCATTTTTCTTAGAATCAAAGTTTGTTTGTCAAATTGGACAAATTTGGATTCTTAAAATGATTTTTATCTTTTTCATGATTGGGTACTATAAATATATTTTCCTCACTGGGATGCATGATCATGATATTTTGGTTTGGCAAAAAAAGCTTTTCTTTCTACCATTTTCCTGAGAATTAAAATTTGTCAATCAAAAGTGACAAATATGGATTCACGTAATAATCTCCATTCTTTTTGTCGTAGGGCATAGTAAATATGTTCTCTTCATTGAGATACATGATATTGATGCTTTTGTTTGGGAAGAAAAGCTTTTGTTTTTCCCTTAGAATAAAAGTTCATATGTCAAATGGGATAAACTTAGATTCTCATAATAATCTTCATTATTATTGTGATTGGGCTCTAACAAGACCTTCAAATTATTGGGATACACAATATGAATGCCTTGGTTTGGCAATAAATGCTCTTTTTTCCACCATTTTCCTTAGAAAATGTTAGTCCATCAATTGAGACAAACTTAAGTACATGTAATAATCTCCATTCTTTTCATGATTGGCCACTATAAACATGTTCTTCTAATTGGGACATAATATTGATGCTTTGGTTTACCAAGAAAAGTTTTTGTTTCTGCCAATTGCTTTAGAATTAAAGTTCGTTCATCAAATAGGACAAACTTAGATTCTCATAATAATCTCCACCGTTTTTGTGATTTGTCACTATAAAGATGTTCTCCTCATTAGGATACACAATATGGATGCTTTGCTTTGGCAAGAAAAGCTTTTCTTTCCAAGCATTTCCTTAGAATCCAAATTCATCTATTAAATAAGATAAACTTGGATTCTTATAATAATCTCCATCTTTTCATGATTTGGCATTATAAACATGTTTTCCTTATTGGGATACATCATATGGATGGTTTGGTTTAGCAATAAAAGCTTTTCTTAACACCATCAAATTAGAATCAAAGTTCATCCATCAAATGTGACAAACTTGGATTCAGATAATAATATCGATTCTTTTCATGATTGGCATAATAAACATGCTTTGCTTATTTAGATACATGATATTAATGCTTTGATTTGACAAGAAAAACCTTTTGTTCCACCATGCTTCTTGTGATTGACACTATAAGCATGTTCTCCTCATTAAGTTAAATGATATGGAAGCTTTGGTTTAGCAATAAATGTTTCCAGTTCCACCATTTTCTTTAGAATCAAAGTTTGCCTATCAAATGAGACAAACTTAGATTCTTGTAATAATCTATCTTCTTTCATGATTGGGCACTATAAATATGATCAGGTCATTAGGATACACAGTCTTGATCTTTGGTTTAGCAAGAAAAAGATTTTGCTTCCACTGATTTTGTTAGAATCAAAGTTTATCCGTCAAATACGACAAACTTGGATTTTCATAATAATCTCCATTCTTTCTATGATTGGACACTGTAAACACGTTCTCCTCATTAAGATACATGATAAAGAAGCTTTACTTTGGTAGGAAATGCTTTTCTTTCCACCATTTTCCTTAGAATCAAAGTTTGTCTATCAAATGAGACAAATTTGGATTCTCATAATAATCTCCATTCTTTCCATGATAGGCACTATAAATACATTCTCCTCATTAGGATGCATGATATTGATGCTTTGCTTTACGAAGAAAAGCTTTCCTTTTCACCATTTTCCTTAGAATCAAATTTCATTCGTCTAATGAGACAAACTTGGATTCACATCATAATCTCCATTATCATAAACATGTTTTGCTCATTAGGATATGCAATATTGATGCTTTGATTTGGCAAGAAAACCTTTTCTTTCTATCATTTTTCTTACAATCAAAGTTCATCCATCAAATAAGACAAACTTGGGTTTTCATAATAATCTCTAGTTTTTTCATGATTGTCCACTACAAACATGCTCTCTTTATTTAGATGCATAATATTTGCTTTTGGTTTAGCAAGAAAAGCTTTTTTTCCTACCATTTTCCTTTGAATCAAAGTTTATTGATCAAATGAGACAAACTTTGATTCCCATTATATTCTCCATTCTTTTCATGCTCGGGCACTATGAACACATTCTTCTTATTAAGGTACACAATATTAATGCTTTGATTTACAAAGAAAACCTTTTGCTTTCACCATTTTCCTTGGAATCAAAGCTCATTCATCAAAAGAGACAAACTTGGATTCACCTAATAATCTACTTTCTTTTTGTGATTCAGTGCTATAAAGACATTTTCTTCATTGGGGTACATGATATGCATATTTTGGTTGAAATGCTTTTTTTTTCTACCATTTTCCTTTGAATTAAAGTTCGTCTGTCAAATAAGACAAGCGTGAATTCTCATAATAATTTCCTTTCCTTTCACGATTAGGCACTATAAACATGTTCTCCTCATTGGAATGCATGATATTTATGCTTTGGTTTGGCAAGAAAAGATTTCCTTTCCACCATTTTCGTTAGAATCAAAGTTTATCCATCAAGTGAGACAAACTTGGATTCTAATAATAATATCTATTCTCTTAATGATTAGGCACTTTAACACGTTCTCCTTATTAAGATACATGATATTGATACTTTGGTTTGTCAAAAAAAGTTTTCATTTCCTCTATTTTCCTTAGAATCAAAGTTTATCCATTAAATAGGACAAACGTGGATTCCTGTAATAGTTTTAATTCTTTTTGTAATTGGCCATTATAAATACGTTCTTCTTATTAGAATACGCAATTCGGATGCTTTGGTTTGGCAAGAAATGTTTTTCTTTCACTATTTTCCTTAGAGTTAAAGTTCATCCATCAAATAAGATAAACCTAGATTCTAATAATAATCTCCATTCTTTTCAAGAATGGGCATTGTAAACATGTTTTACTCATTGGGATACATGACATTGATGCTTTGATTTAGCCAGAAAAACTATTCTTTCCCTTATTTTCCTTAGAACAAAAGCTCATCAGTTAAATGGGTAAGCATGAATTTTGGTAATAACCTCTTTATTCTTTTCATGATTAGGCATGATAAACACTTTCTCATCCTTGGGATACATTATATTAATGCTTTAGTTTACTAAGAAAAACTTTTGTTTCCACCATTTTCCTTAGAATAAAAGGTTATCTGTCAATGGGATGCACTTGGATTCCCATAATAATCTCCATTCTTTTTGTGATTGGGCACTATAAGCACATTCTCTTCATTGAGATACATGACACGAACACATTGGTTTTGTAAGAAAACCTTTTCTTTTCACCATTTTCCTTAGAATTAAAGTTTGTCTGTCAAATGTGACAAACTTGGATTCATATAATAATCACCATTCTTTTCATGACTAGGCACTATAAATACATTTTGCTCATTAAGATACATAGTATTGATGCTTTAACTCGACAGAAAAAACTTTTTTTTCACCATTTTCCTTAGAATCAAAGTTCATCTATCAAATGAGACAAACTTGGGTTTTCATAATAATCTCTAATTTTTTCATGATTACACAGTACAAACATGCTCTTTTCATTTGGATGCATAATATTTGCTTTAGTTTGGCAGGAAATGCTTTTTTTCTTGCCATTTTCCTTAGAATAAAACTTTGTCTTTCAATTATGATAAACATCGATTCACGTAATAATCTTCATTTTCTTCATGACTAGGCATTGGAAATACGCTTGGCATATTGGAATGCATGATAGTGATGTTTTGATTTGGCATGAAATGCTTATTTCCCAATATTTTCCTTAAAGTCAAAGTTCACCAGTCAAGTAAAATAAACATGGATTTCTATAATAATCTCCATTCTTTTCATGATTGGGCATTATAAATGCATTCTCCTTATTAGGATACATGGTATTGATGCATTAGTTTTGCCGAAAAAACTTTTCTTTTTGCTATTTTCCTTAAAATCAAAGTTTATCAGTCAAATGAGACAAACTTGGATTCTTATAATAATTACCATTCTTTTCATGACAGAGCACTATAAACACATTCTCTTCATTGGGTTTCATGATATTGATGCTTTGGCTTGGTAAGAAATTTCCACCATTTTTCTTAGAATCAAAGTTCGTCCATTAAATGAGATAAACTTTGATTCCCATTATATTCTCTATTCTTTTCATGCTCGAGCACTATGAACAGGTTCTTATTATTAGGGTACGTAATATTAATGCTTTGATTTGCAGAGAAAAGCTTTTGCTTTCACCATTTTCCTTGGAATCAAAGCTCATTCATAAAAAAAGATAAACTTGGATTCACCTAATAATCTCCTTTCTTTTTGTGATTTGGTGCTGTAAAGCTATTTTCTTCATTGAGATACACGATATGGATATTTTGGTTTGGTAAGAAATGCTTTTCTTTCCACCATTTTCCTTAGAATCAATGTTCATCTGTCAAATAAGACAAACATGAATTCTATAATAATCTCCTTTCCTTTCATGATTAACACTATAAACACGTTCTCCTCAATGGGATACATGATATTTATGCTTTGATTTGGCAAGAAAAGATTTCTTTCCACTATTTTTATTAGAATCAAAGTTCATACATCAAATGAGACAAACTTGGATTCTGATAATAATATCCATTCTCTTAATGATTAGGCACTTTAAACATGTTCTCCTTGTTAAGATACATGATATTGATGTTTTGGTTTGTTAAAAAAAGTGTTTGTCTACTCTATTTTCCTTAGAATCAAAGTTTATCGATCAAATGGGATAAACATGGATTCTTGTAATAGCCTCCATTTTTTTGTAATTGGCCACTATAAATACGTTCTTCTTATTGGAATATGCAGTTCAGATGCTTTGGTTTGGCAAGATGTTTTTCTTTCACTATTTTCCTTAGAGTCAAAGTTCATCCATCAAATGAGACAAACCTAAATTCTAATAATAATCTCTATTGTTTTCAAGGTTGGGCACTGTAAACATGTTTTGCACATTAGGATACATGATATTAATGCTCTGATTTGGCAAGAAAAGCTATTCTTCCCTTTGTTTTCCTTAGAACAAAAGTTCATCAATCAAATGAGCAAGCATGAATTTTGGTAATAATCTCTATTCTTTTCATGATTAGGCACGATAAACACTTTCTCGTCATTGGGATACATTATATTAATGCTTTAGTTTACCGAGAAAAGCTTTTGTTTCCACCATTTTCCTTAGAATAAAAGGTCATCAGTCAAATAGGATGCACTTGGATTCCTATAATAATCTCCATTCTTTTTACGATTGGGCACTATAAGCATATTCTCTTTATTGAGATACATGACATGGACACATTGGTTTGGCAAGAAAACCTTTTTTTTCACCATTTTTTTCATGACTAGGTACTAAAGACACATTTTGCTCATTAAGATGTACAGTATTGATGTTTTGACTCAGCAAGAAAAGCTTTTTCTTCCACCACTTTCTTTAGAATCAATGTTCGTCTGTCAAATGAGACAAACTTGGATTATCATAATAATCTTTATTTTTTTCATGATCAAAAACTGTAAACACATTCTTCTTATTGGGATACGGGATATTGATGCTTTGGTTTTGTAAGAAAAGCTTTTTTTTGCCATTTTCCTTAAAATCAAAGTTCCTTCTTCAAATAAGAAAAACTTGGATTCCCATAATAATCTCCATTCTTTTCATGATTGGGCACTGTAAACACATTCTCTTTATTGGGATACACAATATAGATGTTTTGATTTGATAGGGAAAGCTTTTGTTTTCTGCCATTTTCATTAGAATGAAAGTTCATTCTATAAAAGGGACAAAGCTAGCTTCTTATGAAAATCTCTAATCTTTTTGTAATTAGGAACTGTAAACACGTTCTCCCTATTGGGATACATGATATGGATGCCGTAATCTAGGAAGAAATATTTATCTTTACATCATCTTCCTCAAAATCAAAGTTTATATGTCAAATAAGACAAACTTGTATTTTCCTAATAATCTCCATTTTTTTCATGTTTGGGCATTATAAACATGTTATCCTTATTGGGATACATGATATAAATGCTTTGGTTTGGCAAGTAAAGCTTTTCTTTCCACCATTTTCCTTAGAATCAAAGCTCATATGTCAAATATGACACACTTTGATTCACGTAATAATCTCTATTCTTATTGTGATTGGGCACTATAAGTATGTTTTCCTCATTAAGTTAAATGATATGGAAGCTTTAGTTTGGCAAGAAATGTTTCCTTTTCCACCATTTTCTTTAGAATCAAAGTTTGCCTATCAAATGAGACAAACTTGGATTCTCATAACAACCTCTTTTCTTTCATGACTGGGCACTATAAACATGTTTAACTCAGTAGGAGACACAATACTAATGCTTTGGTTTAACAAGAAAAAGATTTTGTTTCCACTACTTTCACTGGAATCAAAGTTCATTTGTCACATGGTACAAACTTGGATTCTTGTAATGATCTCCATTCTTTTTGTGATTACACACCAGAAACACATTCTTTTGATTAAGATACACATATGGAAGCTTTATTTTAGCCGAAAATGCTTTTCTTTCCATCATTTTCCTTGGAATCAAAGTTTGTTTATCAAATGAGACAAACTTGGATTCTCATAATAATCTTTATTTTTTCCATGATAAGGCACTATAAACACATTCTCCTCACTAGGATACACGATATTGATGCTTTGTTTTGTGAAGAAAAGCTTTCCTTTTTGCTATTTTCCTTAGAATCAAAGTTTGTTTTTCAAATAGGATAAACTTGGATTCACGTAATAATCTCTACTATTTTGTGATTGGGCACCATAAATACATTTTGCTCATTGGGATATGCAATATTGATGCTTTGATTTGGCAGGAAAAGCTTTTCTTTTATCATTTTTCTTAGAATTAAAGTTTATCCGTCAAATAAGACAAACATGGGTTCTCATAATAATCTCTAGGTTTTTCATGATTTCACACTATAAACATGCTCTCTTTATTTGGATACACAATATTTGCTTTGGTTTGGCAGGAAAAGCTTTTTTTTCCACCATTTTCCTTAGAATAAAAGTTCATCTATCAATGTGATGAACTTTGATTCACATAATAATCTCCATTCTCTTCATGATTAGGTATTATAAACATGTTTTGCTTACTGGGATACATGATAGTGATGCTTTGATTTGGCAAGAAAAAGCTTTTCTTTTCAAAATTTTCCTTAGTGTTAAAGTTCATCTATCAATTGGGACAAACTTGGATTCCCATAATAATTTCCATTCTTTTCATGATTGGGTACTATAAAAGCTTTCTCCTTATTAGGATCCATGGTATTAATGCATTGGTTTTGCAAGAAAAGCTTTTTTTTCTACCATTGTCCTTAGAATCAAAGTTTTCTAGTCATAAGAGAGAAACTTGAGTTCTAATAATAATCTCTATTTTTTTCATGATTGGGCATTATAAACACATTTTTCACAATAGGGTACATGATATTGATGCTTTGGTTTGGCAGGAAAAGCTTTTGTTTCCATAATTTTCCTTAAAGCCAAAGTTTATTCCATTAAATGGGACAAACTTGAATTCTTATAATAATCTCCATTCTTTTTGTGATTAGGCACTATAAACACATTCTCCTCATTATGGATGCTTGCTTTCGCAAAAATGCTTTTCTTTCCTCTATTTTTCTTAGAATCAAAGTTTGTCTGTCAAATGTAACAAACTTGGATTCATAAAATAATTTTCTTTTTTTCGTGACTGGGCACAATAAAAACATCTCATTGGAATGCATGATATTGATGCTTTGATTTGTAAGAACAACCTTTATTTCCACTATTGTCCATTCAATCAAAGTTCATCTGTCAAGTGAGATAAACCTAAATTTTGTAATAATCTCCATTATTTTCATGCCAGGGTACTATAAACACATTCTCCTCATTAGGTTACACGATATGGATGCTTTGGTTTGGTAGGAAAAGCTTTGCTTTCCACTATTTTTCTTAGAATCAAGGTTCATCCGTTAAATGTGATAAACTTAGATTCACATAAGAATCTTTATTCTTTTCTTGATTTAGAATAATAAAGACATTCTCCTTATTATGATTCATGATATTAATGCTTTGGTTTGCCAAGAAAACCTTTTGTTTTCCTTAATTTCCTTAGAATTAAAGTTTGTTTGTCAAAAAGGGGCAAACTTTGATTCTCTAATAATCTTAATTTTTTTTGTGATTGGGTAGTATAAATATGTTTTTATCTTTGGGATACATGATATGGATGCTTTAGTTTGGGATTAAACTTAGATTCTCGTAATAATCTTCATTTTTTTTAATGATGGTGCATTATAAGCATTATAAACACGTTCTCTTTGTTGGGATATAGGATATGGATGTTTTGGTTTGGCGAGTATAGCTTTTTTTTTCTAATAGTTTCCTTAGAATCAAAGTTTATCCCTTAAATGTGGCAAACTTGGATTCATATAATAATCTTCTTTTTTTTTTGATTAGGTATTATATGCATGCTCTCCTAATTAAGTTAAATGGTATGGAAGCTTTGATTTGGCAAGAAATGCTTTTCTTTCCACCATTTTCCTTGGAATAAAAGTTTATCCATCAAATGGGACAAATTTGTATTCTAGTAATAATCTTGATACTTTTTGTGATTGGGCACGATAAACACATTTTTTGCATTAGAATACATGATATGGATGCATTGGTTTAGAAAGAAAAGCTTTTGTTTTTACCATTTTCCTTAGAATCAAAGTTCACTTGTCAAAAGTGACAAACTTAGATTCATGTAATAATCTCTGGCTGGGCACTATAAACACATTTTACTTATTGGGATGCATGATATTGATGCTTTGGTTTAGCAAGAAAGGCATTTGCTTCCACAATATTCCTTAGAATCAAAGTTCATCCATCAAATAAGGCAAACTTTGATTCTCATAATAATCTTCATTATTTTCATGGTCTGGCACTATAAACACATTTTTCTCATTAGGATACACAATATTGATGCTTTGGTTTGCTAAGAAAAGCTTTTGTTTCCACTATTTTCCTTAGAATCAAAATTTATCTATCAAAAGAGACAAACTTGGATTCTTATAATAATCTTCATTCTTTTTGTGATTAGACGCTATAAACACATTTTTCTCATTAGGATACACGATATTCATGCTTCCGTTTGGTAGGAAAAGCTCTTCTTTCCACCAATTTCCTTAGAATCAATGTTCGTTGTCAAATTAGACGAACTAGCTTTTAATAATCTCCACTCCTTTCATGATTGAGCATGATAAACACGTCCTCCTCATTTGGGTACATTATGTTGATACTTTAATTTGGCAAGAAAAGCTTTTATTTCCACCATTCTACTTAAAATAAAAGTTTATCCATCAGATAGGACAAACTTGGAATCCTGGAATAATCCCCTTACATCGGGAACTATAAACACATTTTTCACTTTAGGATACATGATATGGATGCATCAATTTGGCAAATAATAGCTTTTGTGTCCACTATTTTCCTTAAAATCAAAGTTTACCTATCAAATGTGAGAAACTTGGATTCATGTAATAATTGCCATTCTTTTCATGATTGGGCAACATTAACATGTTTACCATAAGCATGTTTTGCTCATTAGGATACATGATATTAATGCTTTGATCTGGCAAGAAAAGCTTTTCTTTCCACCATTTTCCATTGAATCAAAGTATCTCTATCAAATAAGGCAAACATTTATTCATGTAGCAATATCCATTATTTTTGTGATTGGGCACTACAAAGACGTTATGCTTATTTGGATATGTGATATTGATGCTTTGTACTGGGAAGAAAAGCTTTTCCTTCCACCATTTTCCTTAGAATCAAAATTTATTCGTCAAATGGGACAATTGGATTCTTGAAATGATCTCCATACTTTTGATAATGGGCACAGTCAAGATGTTCCCTTTGTTGAGGTAAACAGTATGCATGAGCCTGCCAAGAAAAGCTTTTGTTGGCTCCATTTTCTTTCGAATCAAAGTTCATCCATCAAATAGGACAAACTTGAATAATCCTATTTCTTCATGATTGGGGACTATAAATACATTCTCTTTATTAGGATGCATATTGTGGATATGTTGGTTTAGCAAGAAAAGCTTTTCTTTCCACCATTTTCCTTAAAATCAAAGTTCATCCATCAAATGTGACAAACTTGGATTCATGTAATAATCTCTATTCATTCTGTGATAGGGCACTGTAAACATATTATACATGATATTGATGCTTTGATTTGGCAAGAAAAGTTTTTGTTTATTCCATTTTCCTTAGAATAAAATTTCCCTTATCAAATAGAACAAACTTAGATTCTTGCAATAATCTCTATTCTTTTGGTGATTGGGCATTGGAAACACATTTAACTCATTAGGATACATGATATGGATGATTTGGTTTGGCAAGAAAAACTTTCTTTCCACTATTTTCCTTAGAATCAAAGTTCATCTATCAAATATGACAACTTGGATTCATGTGATAATCTCTATTCTTTTCATGATTCGCCATAATAAACACATTACACTAATTAGGATACATAATATTGATATTTTAGTTTGCCAAGAAAAGCTTTTGGTCAGCCAATTTCCTTAAAATCAAAGTTCATCCATCAAATAGGACAAACTTGGATTCTTGTAATAATTTTAATTCTACTTGTGATTGGCACTATAAATATGTTTTTCTCATTGGGATACACGACATGGATGCATTGATTTGGCAAGAAAAGTTTTTTGTCGCCATTTTCCCTAGAATTAAAGTTCAACCATCAAATGAGACAAACCTGGATTCCATAATAATCTCCATTCTCTTTGTGATTGGCCGCTATGAATACATTCTCCTTAATAAGATACACAAATATTGATCTTTGGTTTGACATGAAAAGCTTTTCTTTCCACCATTTTCCTTAGAATCAAAGGTCATCCATTAAATGAGACAAACTTGGATTTTCATAATAAGCTCCATTCTGTTCATGATTAGGCATTACAAACGCATTCTCTTTAATAGGATATATGATATTGATGCTTTGTTTGCCAAAAGCTTTTGTTTCTACCATTTTCTTAGAATCAAAGTTAATCCTTCAAATAGGACAAACTTAGGTTCCCATAATGATTTTTTTTTTTGGTGATTTGGCACTATAAATATGTTTTACTTATTGGGATACACTACATGGATGAATTGCTTTGGCAAGAAAAGCTTTTCTTTCTACCATTTTCCTAGAAACAAAGTTCATCCATCAAATGAGATAAACTTTGATTCTTGGAATAATCTCCATTCTTTTTATGACTAGGCACTATAAACACATTTTTCTTATTAAGATATATAATATGGATGCTTTGGTTCAGTAAAAAAGCTTATCTTACCATCATTTTCCTTAGAATCAAAGTTTGTTCGTCAAATGTGACAAACTTGGATTCACATAACAATCTCTATTCTTTTCGTGACTTGGCATAATAAACACGCTTTACTCATAGTGATACATGATATTGATGCCTTGATTTAGCATAATACTTTCCAAAATTTTTCTTAGAATTAAAGTTCATTAGTCAAAAGAGACAAAATTGGATCCTAGCAATAGTATCCATTCTTTTAGTCATGCCTAGACACTATAAGCATGTTCTTCTCATTGGGTTACATTTATATTTTTGTTTTGGTTTGGCAAGAAAAACTTTTGTCTCCACCATTTTCCTTAGAGCCAAAGTTCATCTATCAAATAGGACAAACTTTGATTCGTATAGTAATCTCTATTCTTTTCATGGTTAGGCACTATAAACATGTTTTTCTTATTGGGATACCTAATACTTATGCTTTGGCTTGCCACAAAAAAGTTTTTGCTTTTGCCATTTTCCTTATAATCAAAGTTCATTCATCAAAAGAGACAAACTTGGATTCTCATAATAATCTCTTTACATTTTGTGATTCGACATTATAAACACATTTTTCTCATTAGGATACATGATATGAATGTTTTGGTTTGGCAAGAAATGCTTTTTTTTCCCATAATTTTTCTTAGAGTCAAAGTTCATTTGCCATCTGAGACAAACATGGATTCTTGTAATAATCTTCATTCCCTTTATGATTATACATATTCTCCTCATTGTGATACATGATATTGATACTTTGGTTTGGTAAGAAAAACTTTTCTTTCCATCATTTTCCTTAGAATCAAAATTCATCCATCAACTATGACAAACTTAGATTCTCATAATAATCTCCAATCTCTTATCGGTTGGGAATTTCAAACGTGTTTTCCTCACGGGGATAAGCAATATTAAAATTTTTGTTTAGCAGGAAAGCTTTCATTTCTTCCATTTTCCTTGTAATTAAAGTTCATTTATGAAATAAGATATACTTGCATCCACAAATAATCTCCTTTCTGTTTGTGATTAAGCAATATAAATATGTTCTCCTTATTAGGATACACGATATGCATGCTTTGGTTTAGAAAGAAGTGCATTTTTCTTTTCACTAGTTACCCTAGAATCAAAGTTCATCTAACAAATAAGACATACTTGGATTCTAGTAATAATCTCCATTCTTTTCATGATTAGGCACAATAAACACTTTCTCCTTAATAGGATTGAAGATATTAATGCTTTGATTTGGCAAGAAAAGCTTTTGTTTCCACTATTTTCCTTAGAATAAAGTTCATCCATTAAATGGGATAAACTTGGACTCTCATAATAATCTCCATAACTTTCATGATTGGGTGCTATAAATACGTTCTTCTCATTAGGATACATGACATAGGTGCATTGGTTTGGCAAAAAATCCTTTTGCCACTATAATTTTCTTTAAAATTAAAGTTTGTCTATCAAATGTGACTAACTTTGATTCATGTAATAATCACCATTCTCTTCATTACTGGAAACACATTTTACTCATTATGATACATGATATTGATGCTTTGATTTGGCAAGAAAAGCTTTTCCTTTCACTATTTTCTTGAGAATCAAAGTTCATCTATCAAATGAGACAAACTTGGGTTCTCTTAATAATCTCCAATCTTTTTATGATTAGGCACTATAAACACATTCTCCACATTGGGATACACGGTATTGATGCTTTGGTTTAGGAAAAAAAGCTTTTGTTTCCACCATTTTCCTTAAAATAAAAGTTAGCCCATCAAATGGGACAAACTGGGATTGCCATGATAATATCCATTCTTTTCATGATTGGGCACTACAAACACATTATCTACATTAGGATGCATGATATTAATGCCTTTATTTGGTAAAAAAAGCTTTTCTTTCCACCATTTTCCTTAGAATCAAAGTTCATCTATCAAATGAGCAAACTTGGATTCTGCTAATAATCTTCATTCTTTTCATGACTGGGCATGATAAACATTTTTTTCTTATTAGGATACATGATATTGATGCTTAGTTTGTCAGGAAAAGCTTTTGTTTCCACCATTTTCCTTGGAATAAAAGTTCTTTTGTCAAATAGGATAAACTTTAATTCTCATAATAATCTCCATACTTTTCATGATATGGAGCTATAAACACATTCTCCTTATTGGGATACATGATATGCATGTGTTGTTTTGGCAAGAAATCCTTTTTCCTTTCACCATTTTTCTTAGAATCAAAGTTTGTCTATCAAATGTGACATGCTTGGATTCATCTGATAATCTCTGCTCTCTTCATGACTAGGCACTATAAACAAGTTTTGCTCATCAGGATACATGATATTGATGCTTTGATTTAGCAAGAATAGCTTTTCTTTCCATCATTTTCCCTAGAATTAAAGTTCACCTATCAAATAAGATAAACCTAGATTCTTATAATATTCTCCATTCTTTTCGTGATTCAGCACTATAAACATGTTCAGGTCATTGGGATACATGATATTATTACTTTGATTTAGGAAGAAAAGCTTTTTTTTTGCCATTTTCCTTAGAATTAAAGTTCCTCTGTAAAATAAGACAAACTTAGATTCTTGTAATAATCTCTATTCTTTCATGATTAGGCTCTATTAATATGTTCTCCTCGTTAAGATGCATGATATCAAAGCATTGGTTTTGCAAGAAATGCTTTTCTTTCCACCATTTTCCTTAGAATCAAAGTTTATCTATCAAATGAAACAAACATGGATTCTCATAATAATTTTCATTACCTTTATGAGTAGGCATTATAAACAAATTTTCCTCAATGGGATACACGATATGGATGCATTTTTTTGGCAATATAAGCTTTTCTTACCACCATTTTTCTTAAAAACAAAGTTCATCCATCAAATGAGATAAACTTGGATTCTCATAATAATCTCTATTCTTTTCATGATTTGGCACTATAAACATATTTTCCTTATTAGGATACATGATATGAATGTTTTGGTTTGGTAACCAAAGCTTATCTTACCACTATTTTCTTTAGAATCAAAGTTTATTCATCAAATGTGATAACACTGGATTCATATAACAATCTCCATTTTTTGATGACTAGGCACAATGAACACATTTTGCTTATTGGGATACAAAGCATTTGGCAAAAAAAGCTTTACTTTCCCACATTTTCATTAGAATAAAAATTCATCAGTCAAAGGAGATAAACTTGGATTTTTACAATATTCTCCATTCTTTTAGTCTGATTGGGCACTATAAATACATTCTACTCATTGGATTACATGATATTGATGCTTTGGTTTTGTAGGAAAAGCTTTTATTTCCACTATTTTCATTAAATCTATGTTTATCCATCAAATAGGACAAACTATGATTCCTATAATAAACTTTAACCTTTTCATAACACAATCTTCTTATTAGGATACACATTATTGATTCTTTGGTTTGCAAGGAAAAGCTTTTGTTTTTGCCATTTTCCTTAGGGTTAAAGTTCATCCGTCAAAAGAGACAAACTTGGATTCTTGTAATAATCTCTCTTTTTTCTGTGATTAGGCACTATAAACGCAGTTTCCTTATGAGAATACATGATATGGATGCTTTGGTTTAGCAAGAAATGCTTTTCTTTCCATCATTTTCCTTAGAATCAAAGTTTTCCCGTCGAATGAGACAAATGTGGATTCTTATAGTAATCTCCACTCCTTTAATTATTAAGCACTCTAAACACATTTTCCTTATTGAAATACATGATATTGATGCTTTGGTTGGGAAAAAAGGCTTTTCATTTAACCATTTTCCCTAAAATAAAAATTTATCCATCAAATGAGATAAACTTGGATTCTCATAAAAATCTCCATTCTTTTAATGATTGGGCACTTTAAAAATGTTCTCCTGATTAGGATCCATGATATTAATGCTTTAGTTAATCATGAAAAGCTTTCATTACATCCATTTTCTTAAAATCAAACTTCATCAATCAAATGGGACAAATTTGATTCCCATAATAATCTGCATTCTTTTTTTGATTGGGAACTATAAACATATTTTCCTCATTGGTATAAAGGATATGGATGTTTCGATTTGGTAAGAAATGCTTTTCTTTGCAACATTGTTCTTAGAATCAAAGTTTATCTATTAAATGAGATAAACATGGATTCTTATAATAAGCTCCATTCTTTTCATGATTGGGCACCATAAACACATTCCGTTATTGGGATACAGGATATTGATGTTTTGGTTTGGCAAGGAAAGCTTTTCTTTCCTCCATTTTATTTAAAATCAAAGCTCCTCTATCAAATAAGACAAACTTGGATTCTTGTAATAATCTCCATTTTCTTAATGATTGGCATTTTAAACACATTCCCCTTATTAGGATACATAATATTGATGCTTTGGTTTATCATAAAAAGCTTTGGTTTCCTCCATTTTCCTTTGAATCAAAGTTCATCCATCAAATTGGATAAACTAGCATTCTTGTAATGATCTCCATTTCTTTTATGATTGGGCACTATAAAAACATTTTCCTTATTAGGATAGATGATATAAATGCTTTGGTTTGGCAAGAAGTGCTTTTTTTCACTAAAGTTCATCCGTTAAATAGGACAAACTTGGATTCTCATAATAATCTCCATTCTTTTCATGATTAGGCACTATAAACATGTTTTTCTTATTTGGATGCATGATATTAATGGTTTGATTTGGCAAGAAAAGCTTTTTTT
Organism: Adansonia gregorii; assembly: GCA_038382025.1. Classification (NCBI taxonomy): domain Eukaryota; kingdom Viridiplantae; phylum Streptophyta; class Magnoliopsida; order Malvales; family Malvaceae; genus Adansonia; species Adansonia gregorii. The sequence goes on along the minus strand of JBBYHO010143274.1, from coordinate 83,877 downwards.
TTCAGCATTTACCTTAGAATCAAAGTTCATCCATCAAATGAGACAAACTTGTATTCTCATAATAATCTCTATTCTCTTAATGATTACGTACTTTAAACATGGTTTTGCTTATTGGGATACACGATATTAATGCTTTGGTTTAGCATAAAAAGATTTCGTTTCCTTTATTTTCTTTTTAATTCCAATATTTCCCCTTTGAATTAACATTCATCCATCAAATGGGATAAACCTGCACTATCATAATAATCTCTATTCTTTTTATGATTAGGCATTATAAATACATTCTCCTCATTAGGATACATGATATAGATGCTTTTTGTTCGGCAAGAAATGCTTTTGTTTTCACTATTTTTTGTAGAATCAAAGTTCATCTATCAAATAAGACAAACTTAGATTCTCATAATAATCTCTACTCATTTCCTGATTCGGCACTATAAACATGTTTTGCTTATTTGCATGCACAATATTGATGCTTTAATTTAGCAAGAAAAGCTTTTCTTTCCACCATTTTCCTTAGAATCAAAGTTTATCCATTAAACGGGCAAACTAGGATTTTGTTCATAAACTCCATTTTTTTCATAATTGGGCATGATAAACACTTTTTCCTCATTAGGATACCTGATATTAATTCTTTAGTTCAGCAGGAAATGCTTTTGTTTCCTCCATTTTTCTTAGAATAAAAGTTTATCTGTCAAATGGATAAATTGGATTCTTGTAATAATCTTCGTGCATTTCATGATTGGGCGCTACTAACACGTTATCCCCATTGAGATACTTGATATGGATACATTGGTTTGGCAAGAAACCTTTTACTTCCATCATTTTTCTTAGAATCAAAGTTTGTTTGTCAAATGTGACAAACTTGGATTCATGTAATAATCTCTATTCTCTTCATGACTGGGCATTATAAAAACATTTTGCTCATTGGGATACACGATATTAATGCTTTGATTTAGCAAGAAAAGCTTTTTTTTTGCTATTTTCCTTGAAGTCAAAGTTTATCTGTTAAATAAGATAAACTTGGATTCTCGTTATAATCTCCATTTTTTTAATGATTGGGCATATAGACATATTCTCCTTATTGGTATACATGATATTGATGCTTTAGTTTTTCAAGAAAAGCTTTTTTTCCCCTATTTTTTTTATAAAAAGATACTTAAGTTTTGGCCATGGAAAACTTATTAAGTCATTCAAGGTCAAAATATTGCTTGAGCTACTTGAGTTATGAATGATAGATTTTACTCAACTAATGATGTGTTGTCCATTGCGTACAACTTGATGGCACAGTGTTAGAGGTAGTGGTTAGGCAAAATGCATATGGTGCATTAGACAAAGAGTTGCCACTTAACTAATCTAGGAGTGGCATAAAGATGCAATTAGTAAAACTATGTTACCTACTCAATTAGTTTCCACATGGTTTATTGAGTCATTCGAGGTCATGTAGAGATAAGAAGGGTCCTAGCTCATTAAAAAATTCATGTGTTGAATTTCTTAAAATTGTAGTTGACTTATTTTGATAAAATTATCAGGACAATCATTAAGTTGTAAAATCTTACTTAACGATTGAAATTGTAAATTATTAACAATGAAATATCTTGGTTCATGATGGATATAAACATAAAATGACTAGTAAACTAGCACTAAGTGGCATACATAATGCTAATAAGTTTTAATTAGGTTAGACTCCATTGAGTAGTCCCACATTATTAAGATTGTCTTAATACTAATTGAAAGAATAGCCCATAAGGTCAAGGGTAATCTATCAAGTTCTTATTGATGACCTTTGTCAAGCCACATTATGAGGTTGGCTACTACGATGCTTGAACTGTAAAAGAAGAAAATGGTTATTTAAGTAAATCATCTGAAATCTTCAAGAATTGTTTTAAAAGGGTAATCATAGTAAGGGCTTGACATCTTTAAGTAATCATTCCTAAGCAAGATATCAAAAGGTAGCCTAATCTGGGCTCATGTAAAAGATGTATTTCAAGACGCAACCGCTTTAGATGGGTCATGGATCATGATCCATGCATTGTCCTTATGTTTATTTTGAAGAAAGACAAAGGAAATAATAAGAGAAGATGCCAAGAGTATGCATAGCTAGATTAATAGAGTAAAGATTGTAAGAAGCACTTTGATATGATTAAAAGTAAAAAGCTTATAGAATTTTTGATATTAGATTTACACTAAGATTAATTCACTTTTCTTAGTATATGATACATAAAAGTTGGTATTTAAATATGTATGATATATTGTAAGGCCTAAATGAAAGGAGTAGTGAAGATAGACCATCAAAATGGCAACCTTGTTGATATTGATCAAAGCTTACTTTCATGATTAATTGTTTTGAAATATAATCATGATTGAGTCATAAACTTTAAATGTTTATTGGATGTTTATTTTTGAAACATAGTTAATGTGAATCTTATTATTTTATTAATTGTTTATTTATTTGTTCACCTATTTATTTTATCTAATAATTAATGTTTAAGCATGAATTTTTATTTAGTACAAATTATTTTATTAATTAATGTGTTTTCTTTTAGTTCCTAACTCAAGTAATTAAAATTAACTTAAATTGTTATCTAATTTAGATAATAGGTTTCTTTTGCAATATTTACCAAAATAAATCAAGAAATTTTGAAGGATGAAATATAAAAGGTCACAAAAGGGTCATTTCTAAGTAATTTCTAGGTGAAAATATTTTTTCACAAAAATCTCCACATTGATGAAAGATTTTAAGAAAGATTTTCAATACTAAAGTTAAGATTTAATTTTTGATATGATTAAATAGTTAAAAAATTATATGAAAATGAAATCAAATTGTTTCCATAATATATTAAAATAATCTATCATTAGAGCCTCTTCATATGAACTAATGGTTTCCATTGGAGACTCGTAATGTCAAGTGAAATTTTAAAATTCTCATGAATGCTGAAATGGATTCTAGAAAATTTTAAACATTTAAAATTTATGGTTAGCAAAAAATTAAAATGATTAAAACAAATTTAGATAGTGTCCTATGATGGAATTTTAGGGGATTGCAAGTTGTCAATTTCCTTAAAAATTTCCAAGTGCGAATGATTCTCGTAAATTCCACTAAAATGATGGGGAGTTTAGGGGAAAATTTCAATGTTGATAGTTGAAATTTAATTTTAATTTAAATAATCATAGATAAAAATCTAAAATTAAAATTAGGTTACGACTTATAAATTTTTTTCTCATCTAAAATAATAAATTCAACAATGGAGCAAAGCTTCTTTTAGGAAATAATGGTTTCTCTTGAATATTATTTATGTAAGCAAATTTCATTTTAGATTTTTGCCAACATGGTGGAGAAAACATTAAAGAATTTTTCAATATTTAATGAAGACCATTTTATACTTTTAGAGAAATATAAGATTAATTAGGTTTCATCCTTTTAGATAAGCATAGGGACATGCTAATCCTTCCCCAAACATAACTTTACTCTTTAATTTAGTTTTAGTAAAGTTAGTTAGGACTTATTCTTTTTAAGTGCTTTCGTCAAGCTTAAGATTACACAAAAAGGGATAAATCCATATAGATGATGAAAGAAAACCTTAAGTTCATGCTTATCTATATAAACATAAAAAATTTAATCAAAATTAAACAAATGCAGTGGAAAGTAAACAAAGAAGTACCTAAATTTCCTTAAGATCATAGAAAAATGTATATGTGATCGAATAGCAATTTAAAACATATATATAATAGAAATCATACTATTTAGAGACTAATAACTTTATATGTGTTGATCTTTACATGAACATATCATGGCTTGATTACTTTGATCTCTTTTTGAGGTCATAAGTAGCACAAGTAATCCTACCTCTGACAGTGATCCACAAAAATGCCTATTAGTGCCTTCATGATGTTTAGTAGTTCTCTACTGCTAGTTGGAAGGATTATCAAGTCTTAACTAAAAGATATATAGCTAATAGGTTCAGATCTAAAATAATTCGATAATAATTCCCACACTTATTACGTTAAAAGAAAGAAGACAACATCTCTATGGGGAAAGAAGATGTTTTATGTAGATCTTAATAAACCAATCCAAAAATCCTAATTTTTGACTCTGGGTGATTCTTTTACGATAAAAAGCTGATCGTCTACTTTTTTTGTGATAAAAAACAATTTCAAATCATTTATAAACCATGTTTGCATTAAAACACCTTTAGAGAAGTTCATGGATTGTGCCAACCATTTAGGGAAGTAGGGAGGCTGGTGTTTATGGTTTTTATAGATGCTCCAATTAGCTAAAAAGCCTTAATTATGTATTTAATACATCTTTGGCCATGTTAAGCTTGACTAATGGGTTAGACTAACCCATTAAGCCATTTTCAAGGTTGGCACCACTTTGGTTGTAACTTGGAGCCCAATAAAATTTTTTTAACTAGTTTATCCAAGATTAGGCCTAGCTAGAAACTAATTAATATTTTTCCCCAATACTACACAAGTGTAGCCCTAAACAATATGCCTAGCCTTATTTTAAGTCTAAATAGGTGTAGTTGAAAATTAAGCCTATTTGATTTAACAATTATGGGCTTTTTGGGCTAGTCCATATTTAAAAGCTAGAATATTTAATTTTCAATTAAACTTCTCACCTAAATAAAATAATTTTACATCACGTAAATATTATTAAATAATTAAGAAATAATTATTTAATTTTTAGAAAGAATTATCTGGCCTCAAAACCTATATATCCCTATTTACATGCCTCAACTCAAGCTTGGTCGTGATAAAAAGTTCTTATATTTATTGCCACATTAAGACATTTCTAATAGATCTCATAAATCTAATTTAAGTCTTTTATACTTTCCATTATGCATGTTAATTATGATTAAGTTTAATGTTTGTATCAATGAACATGAGCCTAGATTTTTTCAGTGGTATCAGAGCCTAAGGCTTATAGATTACATGTGGTCTAGCATGCAGAATTTGGTGATAATCAATCTAATTAATTTGTTTGTTGATTTGGTGTTTTTAGTTTTGGTAAAATTCTTGAAAATTAGTTTTAATTAATTTTTTAAAATCTAGATAACATGTAATTTTTTTCTTTATTCATATTTAAAAGTGTTTAAATAATTAAATAAAGTTGTTTTAATTAATTTAAATTAAAGTCCTAACATATTTTTAGCTTTTCAGGTTGTTTCAACGTTGCTTTGATCATTTCATGGATTAAAAATAAAAAAAATGTTTCCTTTTAATTTTCCTACATATTAATCAATGTTTATTATCAATATTAATTAGTAAAAATATGATTTTAATAATTAAATTGGCATTAGAGTCATTTGTCAATGTTTTAGTGTTGATTGTTGCGATGATGGCTTTGTTTTAGTTTTTTGACGGTGCTGAAGTTTTTACAGTTGCTAGTGCAACTTTTTCTTTGTTTTTCCACCTTTAAAGTGTCATGAAATGTTCATAATACATGTTGGAAAAATTACGTTAAAATCAGAGTTGAAAGCATGTTAATTCTAGGCCATATCGAACTAGATGCATGTGTTAATTGTGCCACCTTGTCTCTTGTGACCTTGGTGTGGCATCATGGCAGTAAGATGTTGTTGTAAATTTGCTGTATTTTTAGAGGTTTAGTGGGAGGAAGACAATAGCATTTAAGTTGAATTAGGATGGCTAAGATATCTATGCATGGAGTAGACTGCTAGTTGGATTATGACTCCCATAAATGTTGTGCCATCTATCTTTAATTTGAAGTAGGATTTATCCAATTTAGATTTTCTTAAAATTTAAATCTTGATATGATCAGATTAAAATCATGTATAAAAATTATTAAAATTGGCTAAAAGTTAGCAAAGTTAGCCCAATGCACCTCTTTAAGAGGTTATGTTCCATTATTATCCAATTGTATTAATTTTCTTCAATTGTTTAAGCTATGAATTAGATAATATAAAAATCATGGAATTAAAATTCAATTAAATTGCTTAATTTGAAAGTTTATTTAATTTAAATGATTAATCCTACTTGAAGTAGGATTTTTTCTAATGAGATTAGAATAAATGTTAATCATGCAAGAAAATTGTTTTCTTAATTAAATTAAATATGGATCAATTACTAAGACTTTGAAAATTTTGGAAAACAAGTTTCTTAAATGGTGATGGTATAGGAAATATTAGATCTTAAATAGTTTGTCCAAATAAAAATAAAATTATCTAAAAGTTAGATAATATCCTAATTAAGAGAAACAACCTAAAGTGAGATAATGTTGAATTTAATGTCTTAAAATGTTGTTTATGGAAAAGAAGTTTCCTAAAATTGTTTTTGGAAAACAAGTTTCCTAAAATAGATGGTTCATCCAAATTAAGAAAAAGTTATTTAAAAGTTAGATAATGTCCCAATTATGATAAACAACCTAAAAGTTAGGTAACATTTAATTTAAAATAATCTTCCTAAAAGTTAGGAATTTCATATTTTAATTAAAGAACTAGAATTACTGAATAATTTCATAAATCATCTCAAATTGTTTGATGAGGTTTATGCAAATGACACATAAGATCACCAGGTGATATTGGTTATGCTTATATTTTGTTTCATGCTTATAATATAATTATGTTAATACAAGGATGATTAGGGACTAAACCTCAGAATGACTAGGTTAGGGATGGTTGAAACTTTCTTTTGGTATTTATTTTATAAATAGATCTGCGAGCCTGCTTTCTCTTTTAAGTCTGGGGTGTAATTCTTTTTTCACCTAACCCCTTTCGAATTTAACTCGAAGTTTCTAACAATGGTATGTAATAGTTACATAGGACCTATAAATTTAGATTTAGGTTAAAGATTAGAATACATATAAGTCTAAGATGTAAAGAAGATAATGCTAAGAAGAAAAAACCAAAGAGGTCTTCATCAAGACTTGCGAAGATCTTGTACGATATCCTAAGAAATTTGACCATTTACTTTCCTAATGGCTTAAGGAAATTAGATAGATAAAGTCTATAATCATTCTAATATACTGTATTGTTGGATTTATTTTTAAATTTATATATACATGGCATTTTATTGAATAAATGCTAAGCATGCTAATCGAACAAAACAATGAGACTTAAGATAAATGATTAAAAATCAGTGGTAAAATAGTGAGTCTATGCTTAATAATGATTAGTTATCCTCTATTATTCATAACAAGATATGTGAGTTTTAGCCACTGGTGATTTATTGAGTTGCCCAAGGCTCTTTCTGCTTGAACTGCTTAAGCTATGAATATTGGATCTATCTCAACTACTATTATATGGTTTGGATGTTTAGCACTTAACCATTTGACTGTAGAGGCAATGGTTAGATGAAGTGCATATGATGCATTTAGGCAAAGAGTTACCACAAAATTGATCTAGGTTTTACACAAAAATGCAATCAATAAACCAAATATTTGTGCAATTAGTTTTTACATGATTTATTGAGTTGCTCAAGGTTATGTAAAGGTGAAAGAGGTGACTAGCTTATTAAGAAGATTCAAATGTTAAACTTCTTAGATTATGGTTGAGAGCTATAATCTCAATAAAATAATAACGACAACCATGGAAGTTGTAAAACCTTACTTATTGATTAAAGTTGCAAATTACTTACTAAAAAATGTTTTTCATAATGGATATAACACAACATGACTAATAAAATATTGTTAAGTAGTGTTCATGATGCTAATAAGCTTAATAGGCTAGACTCCATTGACTGAGCCCACATTGGATGGCATATCCAAGAATAGCCCACAAGCAGGGATAGTTTATATTAATGACCTTGATCAAGCCACGTTGTGATGATGGCTAGTATGAAACCTAAACTCTTAAAGGAGCAAATAGCTATTTAAGCTCATCAAATCATTTGAAACCTTAAAGAATGGTTCTATAAAGATAATCATAATGAGAGGTTCAACATCAGTAAGGAATTGTTACTAAGCAATATGCCAAAAGGTAGCCTAATCAAGCCTTATATAATAAGATGTATTTTAAAACTTGAGCATTTTAGATAGATCATGATTCATGCATTATCCATATACTTCCTTTGTAGAAAGACAACAAAGATGATATGGGAATATGCTTTCACAATGGATATTTAGATTAATAGAGTAAAGATTGCAAGGAAAATTTTGATATGATCAAAATTAGGAAACTTATAAAAGTTTCAATATTAGATATAAGATAAATACTAAGATTAATTTATTTTAATTTGTACATGATGCATAGAAGTTGATAATTAAATATGTCTAACATATTTTTTGGTGTATGCCTTTGAACCAATTGGATTAGGACATGGGATGCATAGTCAAATAACATCACAAAAGTTACAAAGCTTTAGTAACATAGTTTTTTCTTCATGTTAGTGGCATGATTGACATTCATGCAAACATAATTGGATAAAGCCCCTGAAACACAATGGCCTTGCAAAGATAGTAATGAGTTACAACAATGAAATCCTTATGCATCAAAGTCATGTTTCTAAAAATTTTCTTAGTTATTATATTATCAAGATAAGTTATTAACAATGTACAAAAAGAATAATATATGCTAAGCCTCTTTGCATTGGATGCATGCAACTCTTTGATCTCATAAAAGTTAAAGTATACAAGATATATGGGGATAGCATATAAATGTTTATTTTATGTAAACAAGTTCATTGAACATGGCCCAAATGAGAACTCCATTTGGTATAAGTCACTCAAGTGCCTATGGAAGATGGTCTTATTACTAATCATGTATATTAGTCTTTAGACTTGTGATACAAGGTTATTTTGTATGTAGAGTATCATACTTAAAGATCATCATGAACAAATCTATAATAGATGGATGCCAAACTAAGGTTGGTTTTTGGAATGATATGGAACATACTAAGTGATAAAAAGAGGATTCACCACTTTGAGTAACACTAGAGACGTATCTTAGGTGTTTTTAACTATGGTTAATTGGATTAAAGTCTTTGGCCAAAGCGTAATGGATTATGAAGAATAATTCCACATAGATCCATGGTAATTAACATAAGAACTAACATGGATAAAGGTTTAGGATGACACTTACTATTCTGATCCTTAATCTGGGATATTTGGTGAAAGGATCACGCTACACTAATAGGTTAGTTACAAGAAGGTTTTTATAAGGTCACACTAACTCTTCAACATTTGAGTGGTCATGATAGGTTGCTAGATCCTATTCTTGATTTATGAACATGATTAATAAGATTATTTATGCTCATTGCCAACATGTTGGGAACCTAATGGGTCACAAACAAGGTAGATCTGTTAGATTAAATTTAGGATTTCATTAAGTAAGACTTAATTAAATAAAAGGTAATTTGAATGAAACATTTAATTAAGTAAGTTCAATTATTTGAGACAAAATTAGATTTGTGAAATCTAAATTTATTGTCTAATTAAGAAATTAATAATAAAATTGTCTTATTAAAATAATGTCTAAATTAAGACATAAATTGTAAAGATTGATAAATATTAGTTCTAGTTGAAATAATATAGACACCTATTTTGTCTCGACCCTTTCACCAATAGATTTGAAATATTCGAGACTGAGAGCTTAGCATTAACCCTGTGGGGTTAAATTTCCTTAAGGTAGACTGAAGATTTTCAAGACATTTTAGTCATACTTAAATGGCTGCACGTGCACGTGATAGAAAAAGTATAGTTTCAAACAAATCTCGAATAAAAAAGACCAACATCAAGGTAAAAAATTAGCATTTAAATTTATTCTTTTCAAATTTATTTCTATATATGATGTTATGGGCAAATTTCCTATTTTTGGAAATTTTTTGAGATCTTTTATGAAATTTTGAAAGTTAAATGTCACATATTTTTATAAATACCTATGTAGTATTTATGCTAATACTCATCCTGAAAAATAAAAAATATTTAAGAAAAAATCTGTATACCACGAGGCGTCAAATTATCAAATTTATTCATCAAATTTGAAATTTTTACTACATCACAAGTGTCATGCTCGAGAAATTTTTTTGTAAAATTTATTCTAAATTTTAATTTTTCATCTTTATTTTTTTTATAAATTAATGCTTTGAATGATATAGTGAATTAAATTCATTTTTATAAAATTTGAATATATTTGTGAAATTTCTCATTTTCAAGATATAGAGTTTTTTACTTCGTAAATTTTTTTGATAGGATTTTTCTAAGTTTAGAATTTTTAAAAAGCTTTAAATATTTTCATTAAATTCATATTAATTTAGTTTTTTAAAACTCTAATTTATTGTATGAGTTTTCCATTTTTCTTTCCAAAATCAATTTTCTTCTATAAAGATTTTTCTTGTAAAATTTCATGAGTTTAAATTTTTTATTGTCTTTTCATACATATAAAAGTTCTCAAAAAATTCTCTGTAGAATTCAACACTTCGAATTTTTACAAAAAAACTTTTATTTTATTTTATTAGTATTAGGCCAAATTTCTTTAATGGGCTTTAAAATTGTAAATTTTGCTAGTAAGCCTAGCAAGCCCAATAAACTTGTGAAGTCCATTTGAGTTTTCCATCAAGCCCATTTCATTCTCTACAAGCACAACAAGCCTATTTCTTAATTATTCTAGCAAGGCCCGATTAAGCCCATTATTTAATTTTACAACAAAGCCTAGTTACTTTTCTCTCTCCTAAATTTCACTAATTCCTTTTGGATCAAAAAAATTTCATATGAATATTTAATTGGGCTTTTTATGTGTTTAAATTTGTAAATAAATTTATTAATTTATAACTTTTAAATTTTTACAATTTATTCCTTCCAATTCATTTTTTCATAAAATTTGTAATCTTAACTCTATTTTTTATTTTTTTTATTCTCAAAATTTTGTTTGTATTTATTTTTATTGTGGAATTTAGTGATTTAGATATATGAACCAATTTGATTGGAATTTAATTTTTCCTAAGCTAACTTTGTTACATATTAACTATATATTAAATTAATATTATCCTAGGTATGATGAAGCTTAGGCTTAGCCCACACTAGGCTTTTTGACTAAAGTTAGATAATTATTATACGAAGACAATATAATTAATTAAAACTTAGAAAACTTTACAAGAATAATTATCAAATAAATTAATAAAAAAATAAAAGGAAATTTGTAAAATTTCCTCGAAGCATTCAGCCAAGAGGGTTTCTCCACCTCTTGGTTGACTTTTTCACCTTATAAGGGGAAGGATGCTTCTAGTGGGGGGAATGTTTTTCTAACAAAAATACCAAAATATACAAAAGAAATCAAGTTTTCAACATATATTCTACACTTTTAAGGTAAAAACATTTAGAAAATTTTTAGTTTTCGTTATTTTCATTCATTTTTCTTCCTTTTAGTGAACTAAAATCATGCTTGTGCTCATCGATTTTAATTTGTGCTGAAAGGCTAAGTATGATGGCTATGAAACAAAGTTTCTTGATTTAGTTGTCATATTTAATTTTTATTAGTACTATATTGATTTTCATTAGGATAATTTGTATTTGTTAATAGTAATATTATTATTTTCATGTATATATTTTTGTATTATTTTTCTTAATATTTTCGTGTTGATTTATGTTGATATACACATTATTTATCATGATTATATGTATTTTTAAGCTTGGTAAAAATTATGGCATGCATGTATATTGATATTCATAAAAATATATGATGAAAAAAATCGTTTTTGATTTTTCTTTCTTGCTGGCTAAAAATGATTGGGGTTCTTGAATGTTCTTGCATGATTTCATGATATTTTAGATTATTTTATAATATTTAAAATTTGTTAAGGCTTAAAAATAATTTTTCCAAAATTTTGAAGGCCTTGGAAGGGTATTTCCATGTTTGCCAAAAATAATATGGGTGATTTCGTGAAGTTTTGATTTTGTTAGTCTATTTTGTAATTATGTAAACTTTAAGGATTAAATTACAAAAATAAAAAAATTGTTTCAAGGCCATCCAAGCTTGGCCAAGAGATTCATATACCCTTGAGGATTTGTTTTATGCATTTATAACATGTTGAAATATATTTCATGCATTTGTAAACTTTTAGGGGCATTTTTGTAATTTTAAGAAATATAGAGTCCTATTTGCAGAAATTGAAAAAAAAAATATTTTAGGACTATAGATACTTGGCCGAATTGATCATGTCATTTTTGGTGTGTGTTTCATGTTGATTTAGGCATGTTTAGTGTTGTTTTATAATCTTTAGATCATGTAAGAACTAAATTGAAAAAGGGGAAAAGTTTTCTAAGGGCCATATATGCTTGGTTGAATGCTTTATAGACCCTTAGGAGTGTTTTTCATGCAATTTTAACACTTTTAAATGTATATTATGTATTTTTAAACTTTAAGGGTCTTTTTTTATAATTTCAAAAAGTTTAGGGTCTTTTCTAACTAAACAGTTAAAAAAGTTTAAAGCCTTTTTGTAAAACCTTACATTTAGGGTAAATGGGATATTTTTAACATTTAAGAATAGTTCTAGCATTCATTTAGTCCTTCGATGGGGTGTAAAAAATATTGAAGCCATTCATATTCTTTTGATTCTCCAGTGAGGTGCAAAATGTAATTTTAAAAAGTTTACGATCCTATTAGCAATTTTTGCATTTCAAGTCATTTTTGATGTCCAAGTTACTTATTTAGGGTAAAATTGTTATTTCTTATCATTATCGAGTTTTTTAGGGTCATCTAGATGCTTTTATGTTAAAGGTACATTTTAGCGGTATTTTAGTAATTTATCCTAGAATTGAGTACTTTATGATCGAGGATACTTATGCGTCGAAAGTGCATAATAGGGTTATGTTCATCTTTTTATGATAATAAAGAGTCTTTTTGGGTTACTAGGATACCTTAATGTCGAAGGTAGACCTTAGGGACATCTTAGTAATTTACGTTAAAACCAAGTCCTATGTGATCACTAAGATACTTTAATGTCAACGGTGCATAGTAAGAATAGGTTTATTTTGTTATGATGATATCGAGTCCTTTAGGCTACCAGGACACTTTTATATCAAAGGTATACCTTACGGACATCTAAGTAAATTAGCTTAGAATTAAGCCCTTTAAAGTCGCCGAGATACTTTTATGTTGAAGGTGTACTTTATGGGTACTTAGGATACAATTTATTATTTTTTCATAAAATAAGAATATTTCAAAATTAATGCAACGTCTTTGAGTTAAAGTAATACGTGGAATTTCTCCTAGCATATGGAGGGGTTTCGTAGATTATTTTAATAGTAAGAAATCTTTTTTCAAAATTGAGAAAATCAAATTTTTTTATGAATTTCAAAAAAATAAAATCTTTCATATTCCTCTAGTTCTCTAGCGGAGTGGGAAAGATATTTTGATTTTTAAAATCTTTTGTATTCTTTCTTATAGGGTATGAAATATAATGATAAAACCTTTCATATTCCACTAGCCTTTGGGTGGGGTATAAAAGATATTTTAAATCTCAAAAATATTGAAAACCTGATTTTCTCAAATGGAATAATAAATTTATTTTATAAAATAGTATATATGGGAATTATAATTAAATACTATATATTAAAACTGAATAAAAATCAAAATTTAGGTTAACATATGACTAATAAGATACTAATTACCAAGAATCATGAAAGGGATTGATTATTACTTGTGATTGTAATGAACTTTTGGCCCTTTCAAATAATCTTTTGTATTATCACAAACCTTGGAGTTTGTCTTCAAGGGTTTCTTAATCCTTGAAATACAAACTCTAGTCGGTGACCAATCTCACCTAGCCAAAATAGATTGGTGGTGACTCTAAAACAAATGGTTATTTTGTACCGACTATTTAGAGTTAAGTTAAGTGAGCGATTCATCTTAATAACCCAGTGCCAAACATAAAACACTAAGAAAAATTAATAATGATATGGTCCCTAAAAATGAGAAAACAATGATATATTGACATATATATATTATATATATATAGGAACAAACAATACACCTGCCTTTTAAGTTGGGCTGGTCAAGATTCATATTCGAGCCATATTATGACAAATAAGATTTCGCCTAGACTTAGGATTTCATTGAGAATCAAATTTCCTATCTCATAATTTATTTATTATCCCTTCTAATATTATTGTAATATTAATTATTTGTATTTAATATTAAATAATATTAAAATTAGGTTAAAAATAATTTTAACTAAATTACAGATTTTACAGTGATAAAACAGCTTGTTGGGCTAATTCCTTTGGCCTAATTATTTAAAGGAATTTTATGAAGATGAATGGAAGGTTGATTGACAATTTAGTTAACCTAAAACAAGGGGTTTAACTTGTTTTGGGAGTTTTAATTAGGTCAAAACTATTCCATTCTAAATCCAACTAGAAGTAGCATTGAGCTATTATATATAGATATGATGGCCTAAATACTTGTAAGAGAGTTTTAACCTAATTTTAAGATAGAAAGCTAATGAATATTTGAGCGATTATATTTTATTAGATAAAATTAGTTTTCTCAAGCAATATACCCACCTACAAAAAACCTTAGTTTATGCACTGTCCTTTTAAAAGGTTTTAAACTTGGCGCAAACTTGCTTTCTTCATTATTCTTGGTTCTTTATTGATTTAATATTTAAATTTACCTTTTGGTTAAGGGTTAACAACCCTTTTATCTAGCAATAAACAACCACCAGGCTTAAAAAATGTTTCAATAGTTACCTGTGTCGATAACCATTAGAGGCAAGACACTGTGCTGCTTGTGGTCTTCAAGGATTTTCAAGAAATCAGCTTCTTCGAGTTTTTTTTTTTGGATTTCTTTAGATTTCAACATCAAAAGTCAAAGTAACTTATGATCATATGGTAATTAAATCTAGATTCATATTTTATTGTTTACTAGTTGTAAGTCCCTCTCTAAAGATCCATAGGGAAGTCCAGTTATTTCTATGTTTCCTATTTCCACTGTGATTTTCTTTTCATTTTATTGATTTTTGAAATTCAATATATGCATAAGGTCAGACTTTACAAGATATGAGCATCCTTCAATATTGTAAGGCCCAAATGAAAAGAATAGTGAAGATAGACTATATATAATGGCAAGCTTGTTTATGTTGATTAAAGCTTGCCTTTTTTCGTTAATGTTTCTAAAACATAATCTTGATTTATTTGTAAACGTATGATGTTTACTTTTGTATGTACATGCCAATTAAGGATGATTACTGCCATTCGATGTTGAGCATAGATTTAATCTTCATCGAATAAATCATTAATCCTAGAATTTGTTCTATACCATTATCACATTATTCTCAAACTTACAATTTGCAATAGTGTTGAGCATACTATACGACCAATAACTTATAGGATTCAAAAATACTCTTTAAATCCAATTCCCTTTAAATAAACACATGTAAGATTTAGGGGGAGGAATTTATGATTCCTTAAAAGTAAAAAATCATAATTTGACTTAGTGATTAATAGCCATGAAGTTAGAAATGCGATTACTTGGAAAGTGTTCCAATCTAAAGAGGATTGCATGTTTATACCGTAAAGGTCATAAAAAAACTCTTTTGTTTAGGCTCATAAAAGAAGTTACATTTGGATCGTTAGCTTATAAGTTGATAATAGATTCCATGCTCGTAATGAGCATAAACACTTTAGGCAAGCATAGGAATCACTAGCCCAGATAGAGATTAACACCTCATAAGGCAAAGTTGCTTCACCTTCACTTAAAATATTAGGTACTTATACCTCTTTCGAAGTTTCAAAAGAGAAACTATTGCATACATGCTCAGTGGGTGTGAAGGGGATAAACAAACCTTCCTTGTAAGATATCATTAAAATAAAACCCTTATCCTAAATCCCTAAAAAGATTAAGAAAAACAAAAGTGGATTAGGGCAAAAATAAAAGATAAATTTTTAGAAATATTAGGAATTATAACTAAATATTTATTGAAACCAAATTAAACAAAATTTATCTAACACATAATTAATTTTAGGCTTGACTCTAATCTATCCCTAGTGGAGTCGCCAAGCTATCGTAACATGGCTTGGATACAAATCCTAACCAGCCCAATTTAAAATAACAATGTACCCTTTATTCCTAAATATATTAACATATCATTATTTTTTATTATAAGGGACATATTATCATTATTTAATTGTTCTTTATTTTTTGTGTTTGGGGACTACGTTGTCGAGATGAATTGCTCATTTGACTTAACTCTAAAAAGTTACAAAATGACCATATGTTAATTTAAATTTTGATTTTTATTTGGTTTCAATATTTAATATTTAATTATAATTCTCATATTAGTTTGTTAAACTAATTTATTATTCCAAGAAAGTCGAGTTTTAATGTTTTTGGAAATCAAATATACC
Source organism: Adansonia gregorii (assembly GCA_038382025.1). Taxonomy (NCBI): domain Eukaryota; kingdom Viridiplantae; phylum Streptophyta; class Magnoliopsida; order Malvales; family Malvaceae; genus Adansonia; species Adansonia gregorii. The sequence goes on along the minus strand of JBBYHO010143274.1, from coordinate 67,580 downwards.
CTCTCAAAGAACCAAGAGAAAATGGAAGTTTTTTTATCATTCTTTGTCATACCCCACTGGAAAGCTGGTGAAATATGATAAGTTTTAAAAATCAAATTATCCTTTATGCATCGTTGGAAAACTGATGGAATATGACAGGTTTTCTTTTTACAAAAATTGAAAAATCTTGAATTTTTTTTGAAAAATATATCTCGTTATTAAAATAATTTGTAAAATCTCTCTCATACATTGGGAGAAATTTTACTCATTGTTTTAACTCGAAGACATCGCCTTAATTTTAAAAATTTTGATTTTATTAAAAAAATTAACCTTAAGACCTAAAAACAGTATGACATGATGAATCCTTCCTAATGTGCACATTTCATATGAAAATATCTTAGTAATCACATAGGACTTGGTTTTAACGTGAAATTAATAAAATGCCTTTGGGATATACTTTCAACATGAAAGTATACTGGTGACCCTCAAGGACTCAAGGATAATTGCAAAAAAGAGTGAACTTATCCTAAATGTGTACCTTTGGCATAAAAACATCTTGGTGACTATATCAAACTCAAATCTAAAAAAATTACCAAAATGCCTTTAGGGTATACCTTATACCTTCAATGTGAAAATATCCCAGTGCCCTAATGGACACTAAAATGATCATGAAGTGATGAACCTATCCTATATATACACCTTTGGCATAAAAGCATCTTGGTGGCTGCCTAGGACTTGATTTTAAAAAAAAATTTACCAAAATGCCTTTAGGGTATACATCCGACATAAAAGTATATCTCAGTACCTTAATGGACACTAAGATGACGAGAA
>JBBYHO010143274.1:18180-66670 GCA_038382025.1 Adansonia gregorii | reverse complement strand
GAAATCAAAATACCAAAATTGGCTTAAAATGCAAATATTATAATTAAACCCCAAAATTTTTAAAATTTTCATTTTGTAGCCTAACAGAGAATTGAAAGGATACAAAAAGTTTTGATAATTTCTACACTCTTATGGAAGACTATAGAATGTTAAAAATATTTCATCATTACGAAAATACCATTTTGCGCCTAAAATGCAAAATTTGCTTTATGGTCCTGAAACTTTTATAGTTTTGAAATTTAATCCTTACGTAAAAAATAGCATAAAAAAATCAAATATGTGAAAATAAACATGAAAAACACAAGAAACATACTCATGAAGATTTGGCCAAACACATTGGCCTTGAAACAAAATTTTTCATTTTTTGCAAAATAGTCCCTAAACTTTTCTAATTTTGCATTTAAGTCCCTACATGGAAAAACACCACAAAATATCACAAAAAAATCATCAAACCATAGGGGAATTAATACAAAAATCATAGGAAAATACACTTAAAGCTTTGGCCAAGCACCATTAGCCATAATGCAATTTTTTATATTTTGCAATTTAGTCCCTAAACTTTTAAAATTATAAAATAACCATTAAATTGTTAAAAGTACCTAAAACATGTTTAAAATCACACCAATCGATCTCCATATGGCCTATGAAGCATTCGACCAACCAATAATAGCCTAAAAAATTTTCTACATATTTTCCAATTTGGTACTTATGTTTTCAAATATTGTAAAATAACCTAAAAATAAAAAATAAAAAAATCATCACAAAAAAATGGGTACAAAATCATCATCAAAGTAGCCTACCAGATTCGGCCAAACCAAGAAATATAAAACATGAACATGTTTGATACATATAATAATGAAAATGAACATAAACAATTACCATAAAGCTTAATAAAAATAAAATCATAAAAATAAATAGACAAAAAAGTATTTAACAACATATTAAAGTACAAACATTAAGAAAAGAACAACATAAACACCATACATATATACAAGAAAATCAAAATTATAACAAAAACAATATTTCATAATACAAAAATCAAGATATAATAGCAAATACCATATATTTAAAATCAACATGTTTAGCCTTTCAACATGGATGAAAATACATGAACCTTAACATGGTGTTAAATCATAAATGAAACAAAAAATGAAGAAAAATAAAAAAGAATAAGGCTTTACCTAAAAAGAAACCCTTAAGAAAACTAAGTAAAAAAAACAAATATTTTCTTTAGTACTTTTTTTCACACCAATAATCGAAACTTCAAAATGAATAAAAGCATCTTTATTTATAGGGATTAAGGTTGGCCAAGGCATAAAAGAAATGCCTTGGCCAAATGCAAATGATTTCTACACTATTCCATGTTTTTATATTTATTACTTATAATAACTATTCGTAATTTTGACTTGATTTAAATACAAATTGTTAAATTTATTATTTTTGTCATTTTGTGGCTTCGGTCATCAATGACATAATCCATTTGTAGAGCATTTTAAGTAATATTATATCATATATAAAATTATATCATAAAAATCGATTAGAAGGATTAAATAGTAAAAATTAAAAATCATTTATTTCAAATAAAATTCCATATGATCAATTTTATTTATTCTAATAATAAGATCAATCTAATTTCCAAAAAAATCCATTAAAATTCAAAACTCGTAAAATTTTACGAGAAAAATCCTCATCGATGAAAATTATATATGCAAAAAAATCCAAAACTCATAAAATAAATTGAATTTTGAAAAAATGCTTTAATCTAAATTTAATAGTAATATTTGAAGAATTTTAAAATTATAAACTTAGAACCAAAAAAATTTATGAAATAGAAAACTCGATGCCTTGGAATCAAGAAAATTTTGAAAAAAAATACAAAAATTATAAAATTAAATGAATTCTAAAAAACTGATTTAGTGTGAATTAAATAATAATATTTAAAAAATTTTAAAAATTATAAATCAAAAAATTTTATCAAAAATTTTATGGAGTATAAAACTATGTATCTTAGAAATGTGAAAATTTTGAAAAAAATGAAAAACTCATAAAATAAAGGAATTTTGAAGAACTGATTTAATGGTGGTTAAATGGAAATATTCAAAGAATTTTTGAAGTCTAAAACTTGAAAAAATTCCACTAAAAATTTTACAAATAAAAGAAAGCTCGTATTTTCGAACAAAGAAAATTTTAAAAAATACATTAAAACTTATATAATATAAACTATATACAACATATTATTCAAAACATTAATTTACAAAATGGTGACTATAAAAATCAAAAATCTAAAATTAGCCTTTATTGAAAAAATCCACAAGCAAAATACTAACGATAAAATGAGAAGTTTAAAAATAATTCACAAAATTAGAAACTTGATTCCTCATGATAAAAAAAATGCTAATACAAATTTTCTCTAGAATATTCTCGATTTTTGGGAGTGAGTATCAGCATAAGTGCCAAATAGGTATTGATAAACATATATGAGAATCAACCTCCCAAATTTTAGGAAAAATTCTCAAATAATTCCTAAAATGGGAAATTTGTCCACTATATCATCCGCCAAAACAGATTTTCAAAATTTCATAAGAAAATATTAATAAATTACTTTCTCGTAAATATTCATCTTATATATCCGAAATTAAGGTTCTCAATGGAAATTTTTCGTCGCATGCACATACATCCATTTAAATATGACTGAAAAGGTGTTGAAAATGTAGAGCTTCATTTGACAAAGATCATTCCCAATGAAGATGGCTATTAAGTTCTCAATCTTAGACATTTAGAACTATCGAAAAAAAGACTCGAATAAAATTAGATGTTTACAAATGGGTCTCGTCTCTGAAGGCCTAAGCCCAAGAAGAGCCAATAGCTCTTCCACAGTTAGAGTCATGTCATGCTGATTGAATGAAACTCATCAGAATATTGGATCCAAAACTCGATCACAACCTTAACTAACTATTCATCCATGTGTATGTTTAGCAAGAGAGCAATCTGCCTATACTTTTCTTTAAACCAGGTTTGCTTTGTTTTTACCCACCAATCCTATATTTCGACTAATTCTCTCAAATTATTCTAGCGAAGGTCTAAATGTGTGATATTTGGTAACTGTGACATAAAGCCCCTCGGTATACAGCCTCTATCCTTTTTCTGGTTAAATTTAGACTTAGAACGGACCTCTCTCAAATTCCTTGGAAAATAGTCATTGCATGTACTATTTCTACCATAAAGTTAAATAAAAATTTATCTAAGTTGGAATTCTTTTTAAAGCAAACATTCTTGTATGCATATAAGGAAAAAATGCACAAAAAAAGTAGAAGAAAACAAGTTAGTATCTTTAAGAAACATTAAATTCAAATAAAAGTTTGAAACAATGAAAATCACAAGTTATTCAAATAAGGTTAAATAAATTTCAAAGCAATAAAAATCATAAATTATTGAAACAAGATATTAAAATTATCCAATAAAGAAAAGTATGAAAATAAAGGGAAAAAGATAACTTTGTCCTTTCATGTGTTTTCAATTTTGGTGGCACCTAAAATTAGGCATGGCTTTAACTAGAAGGTTAATATAGGTCATTACATGAAGTTTAAGGTTAGACCTCTAATTAGGTTCTTGAATTCCTCGAGCCTAGAAAGTACTGAGGTACCCTATCCTTATCCATCACGGATTTATCTCAGAATAGGTTTAATTCAAGTGGGTTTGTCTACCATGCACGTAATGAGGCTAACACTTGAAGTAGATATAGGAATCTAAACCTAATAGGCTTTTTGTTGGCCTAAATAGAGGCTAACACCTTAGAAGGCAGAGCTACTTCACCTTCTCCTAGAATATTGGGTACCTGTGCCCTTTTATTCTGATGAAGGAGAAAATACTGCACAACGTGCATAGCATATGCAAAGAGACAAATTTACCTTTCTATGACACAATATTGAAAATAAAACATTTCTTAAAAAGGGAGTTTAAAATTAAATACTAATTGAAATCGAATTAATTAAAACTTAGTTAATATGTAATTAATTTTAGGCCTAGCTCTCTAACCTATCCCCAACAGAGTTATCAATTTGTTGCAGCTTAAAATGGGAATTTAAAATTAAATACTAATTGAAAATGAATTATTTAAAACTTAGTTAGCATGTAATTAAGTTTAGGCCTAACTCTTTAACCTATCCCCAGCGGAGTCATCAAGTTGTTGTAACATGGCTCGGATACGAATTTTGACCAAGCCTAACTTAAATGGCCCCCGCTCCTATATTTATTGATGTATAGTATTTTATATTTGCTTATTTCTATGGGCCATATCATTATCAACATTTTCTTACTTTCAGGGATTGGTGCACGAATAAATCACTTGCTTGACTTAACCTTAAATAGTTATTACAAAATGACTATATGTTTGAGTCATTGACCAATCTATTCAGGCTAGGTAAGATTAGTCACCTATTGAAGTTCATATTTTGAGGGCTATGAAACCATAGAATACCAACTCTGAAGCTCACAATCATACTAGAGATAATATAAAAGGGTCTAGAAGTTGGTTACAATCATAGGTAACATTGACCTTCTTTTGATGCCAGCAAATCAGTACATTATTTATTGCATATTAAGTTGAATTTTAATTTGTATCTAGTTTCAATATATGGCATTTAATTATAAATTCATAAGATAATACTTTATGAGACAAATTTATAATTCTGTGTAGAGAAGATAGGGTTTTTTTGAAATTTTTGAAAATCAAAATCTCTTGTGCACCTAATCAAAGGACTCATGGAAAACTAAAGTTTTTTATCAATCTTTTTTGTACCTCACCAAAAATGCAGAGGAACACCAAAAGATTTTAAAAATCAAAATATCTCTCCTACCCCGTTAAAGGGCCAAAGGAATTCAAAAGGTCTTATTTTTCCAATATCTATAAAAAATCTTAATTTTACTCTAAAAAGGATATCTCATTATTAAAATAAAATTTTACAAAATTTATGAAAAACTTAATTTCACTTTGAAAATGATATCTCATTACTAAAATAATATGTAGAACCCTTATTATATTCTTAAAGCATTTCCACATATTATTTTAACTCAAAGACATTGCCTTAGTTTTCAAAAAAAAAAATTTGATTTTAGTAAAAATATGGATAAAGCATCCTAAGGCCTGAAGTAGTCTAAAATAATAAACTTGTTCCTAATGTGTTCCTTCAACATGAAAGTATCCTACTAATCACATTGGACTTGGATCTAACACAAAATTACTAAAATGCCTTTGGAATATACCTTTAATATGAAAGTATCACGGTAACCTTAAAGGACTTAAAAATAACCATAAAAGGTTGAACCTACCCTAAAGATACACCTTTGGCATAAAAGCATCCATGTGACTGTGTCATACTCAATTTTAACTAAATTATCAAAATACCTTTAAGGTATACCTACAACCTGAAAGTATTTGGATAATCCTAAAAAACACCAAAAAGATCATAGAAGGGTGAACCTATCCTAAATGCACACCTTGGCATAAAAGCATCACATCAACTACATTAGATTAGGTCTATTAAAATTACCAAAATGCCTTTAAGTTGTACCTTTGAAATGAAAGTATCTGTATAACCTTAAAAAATGCAAAAAGATAAGTAATTATGATTGTTACCTTAAATAGATAACTTAAATGACAAATATAATCTAAATTGCAAAAATTAATAATAGGTTCCTAAATTTTTAAATTACATATTAGCCCCTGATTGGCTAAAAATGCAAAAATACATATATTCTTGCCTAAAATATCGTAAATGGTAATTTAGACTTTAAAGTAACCTAAAATGAAAAAAAAATGCAATTAAATCCTTAAATTTTTCAAAAATTGGATTTCACACCTAACAGAGAACCAAAAGAATATGAAAAGTTTTAATACTTTTAGCACCCCATTGAAGGACCAGTGGAATGCTAAAAATATTTTAAAATACTCTAAATTAATGACTTCATGCTAGAGATGTCCATTTTGACCTAAAATGCTAGATTTTCCTAATGGTCTTTAAACTTTCCTAATTTGCAAATTAACCCTTACATAATTAAAATACAAAATTAAACACCAAATAAATTAAAATAAACACAAAAATCACATCCAAAGGTTGTAAGGGAGATTCGACCACTTTCCTTTGGCCTTAACACAAAATTTTGAATATTTACACAGAAGACCGTAAAATTTTTAAAATTACAAAAGGCCCTAAAAATTCAAAAAATATACTTCTACTTAATAAAGTGCATAAAATACACTTTGGCTTATGTAGGTTTCAACCAAGCATTGAATGGCTAGAAAATCCTTTTATTTTTTTTATTTTTTTAAAGTTAGTTTGAAACGTTCTATATTTATAAAATGGCCAAAAAATTTTAAAAAATCACATTTACTTGTTTAATTTTGACCAACCTAAACAATCCTCCAAACAAAATTTTTTTACTTAATAATCACATATTCATGTTTTATCCAACACAAATCAACACCATCATATGATAAAATCATAAGTTAAACATATAAGCATGTGATTTCAACATAATAACCAGAAAACACTAAAAGAAATATCATATATATGCACATATATATAACAAATATAGCATGAAAACCAACATCATATCAACATAAACGTGATACATGAAGAAGGATAGTCTACTAACAAGAAAAATTAAAAAAAATTAAATCAAAGAAATTGGTTCATGGCCATTATGCTTAGTCTTTCAACATGGATCAAAATCCATGAACATAAGCATAATTTTGGCTTACCAACAAAAGGAAGAATGAACAAAAATGAAGAGCAAATCAAAGCTTTTAGGAAGAAATTTACTTATGTAAAGCTTTGGTAACTTAATTTTTCTGAAATGTTTTTTTCCTATCTTTTTTTCAAGCCAAAAAACCTTTTTTTCACATGCAAAATCCTCCCTCTATCTATAAAGGGGAGGATCTGCCAAGGGGATTTTTCATCCCCTTAACCAAAACTCAAGGAAAATTTTTTAATTTTTTAATTTTGTATTATTTTTCATTATTATCATAAAAATATGAGAATGGCATTCATTCGACAAGCAATTAGGGGTTATTCAAAGATATATTGTCATGATTGCCTAGATAATATCATCTAATGGGTAATTAGAAACCAACTAGATGGGTTAAAGAAAAGTTGGAAATCCACTAGACTAGTTTCCATGAAACTAGTAGCAAATAACCAATAATTAAAATAAAATTAAAATAATGATACTGAAATAAAGAACAAAAAATTACAATCAATAATTATAAGTGAGATTTTTGAAATGAAATAATGAAAAAAACTTGATTTGAACTCAGAAACTCATAACAATATACGAGAAAAACCCTTAGGAAAAAAATTCAAATATATTAAAAAATTAAAAAATTACAAAATTAATTGACTTTTCAAAAACTAATTTAATATGAATTTAATAAAAATATTTGATGAATTTTAGAAATTATAAACTCAAAAAAATCCAATAGAAAAAATTTATGAAGTGAAAAACTTCGCAACTAGAAAACGAGAGAAAACTTTATAACTAGACAACGAGAAAAATCCATACAATGGATTTCAAAACTAATTTTATGGCAATTTAATGGGAATATTTGAAGAATTTTAAAGTTTAATACTTGAAAAAATTCTACCAAAAATTTTATAGATAAAGAAAAACTCGTATTTTGGAACCAAAAAATTTAAAAAAAATTAAAAATTATATAAAATGGGTTAAATACAACATATTATCCAAAATATTAATTATCAAAATGAAAAAGGTAAAATTCTAAAATCAAAAATAAATTTAATCGGGGAAATTTTACGAGCATAACACTCGCGATATTGTGAAAATTCAAAATTAATTAACAAAATTGACAATATGACACCTTGTGGTAGAAAATGAAATACTTATTTTTTCTTGAATATTTTTTATTTTTTTAGAATGCATATTGGCATAAATACTGGATGGATGTCAATAAAAATATACTACGATCAATTTTTTGAGTTTTACAAAAAAAAGCTAAAAAAATTCATAAAAATGGAAATTTAACTATGATATCATCTGCGAGAATGATTTTCTAAAATTTGAAAAAAGAATATTTAAAAAACTTATTTTTCTCTTAAATATTTGTCCTTCTTTTCGAGATCGATCTTTTAATGACATTTTTTCTATCATGTGCCAATACGACCTTTTATGTGTGAATGAATAAGTTACAAAAAAGTGTAAGCTACCTAGTAGAGGTTGACCTCTATTAAGGTAGTAGCTATATTCTTAGTCTTGGATAACTAGACTACTGGAAAAAAAAAGTAGGATGAAATTAGGTGTCTACACTAGGTACATGTGATATATGTCCCTTCAAATCACTTAGGGTGATGAATCCTCTTTGGATCACTCATTCACCTTCAATGTGCTTCATGTCATGCCTAAAACGACCTTGTTTTGGTATTTATCCATTGTGGACCTGTTAGTGATGATCTCTAAGTATGGTAATTCACATACAAGGTGACCTAGTGTCATAAATCTAAATATCACTTACACTACTGACACATGAAAGTATTTTCTATTGACGCTTAAGTGAAATAACAAATGAAACTCTCATAGCGAGTCAAGTTCATGAAGGAAATCTCGGGCTTATTTGTATTGATATAAGCATAAAAATTTAATCAAAATTAAATATACCCAGCATAATTAAACAAAGAAACACCTGAATTTCTCAGGATTTAGGAAATGATGTAAATGTGATCAGCTAATAATTTTAAAACATAGATTTATTATAAATCATATCTTCCTAGAGATTCCTAACTCTAAGCATGCCGATCCCTCCATGAATGCACTATGGGTTTATTACTACGATCTCTTCTTAAAGCCATAAGTAGTACAAGTGTCTTGCCTTTAATAATGATCCACACAGATGCTTATTGGAGCCTTCATAAGTTTGATAGTTCTTCAATGCTAGCCAAAAAGCTTTTTAAGCCTTAACCAAAAGATATATGGCCAATAGGTTAAGATCTAATGTGATCCAGGAACAATTTCCATGCCCATTGTGCTAAAGATAAGAAAAACAAATCCATAAGAAGTAATTGTTTTTTGCAAATGCAGGCAAATGAATCCAAAAATCCTAATTTTTTTTATTTTGGTTGATTCTTTTAGGCTAGAAAACTAATTTCTATCTTAAAAACACTTTTGGATCACCTAGTATGCAAATCTATATAATTAGGCTTAAAAAAGCATGGATTTTGGGATTTGGCCAATTTCATAACTTCTATGAAAAGCTAATCTCTTAATGCTAGAAAACTATCTTTCTATTTTCATTGAGTCAGGAATAATTTGTGAACACTAAGAAAAACCATGAAAATGCTAAGAGAGCTTAGGGAAGCATAGGTGTTATGTTGAACCCTTCAAAGAAGTTTCATGTTGGCATATATGGTTTTCTTATTGCTTCTTATTAGCAAAAAAGCCTTAATAATGTATTTAAATACTCCTTCGGCTAGATCAAGCTTGACTATTGGAGCCTATTATTAACATACCTATAAGATGTTCCCACTTTGGAATGTTTCATAGAGCCTAATTAAAACTATTTTAACTAGCTTAGCCAAGTTGGGCCTATATAGTAAATTATTAATATTTTAGCCCAATAGCACACAAAAGATGGCTATTCCATGTGCCAAGCCCATTAGCAAGCCCAACTTGGAGTTGTTCACAAGTAAACTCCACTAATTTGACAGTTAAAGCTTTTAGCCAAACCACTTAACTTACATGTCAGATAATTTACTTCATAATTAAATTTGTGACTTTTGGATTTATTTATAGATATCTATGCAAAATAGCTACTTTCTTGTAGAATTGGTTTGCCTTTTCTCTAGCACAATAGGTAAGGGATTTGTTCCCAAATCACTTTAAATCTGAACCTATTGGCAATATACCTTTTGGTTAAGGCTTAACAAGCCTTCTAGTTGGCACTATCATTAGACCTTAAAAAAGTTTTAAGAGACGTCTTTATCGATCACTTTTAAAGGAAAAAATTTAGACTAATTATAGGTTCAAGAAAAGATTGTAATAATCAAACAATGGCGCTTTCATGGAGGGATCAACGTGCTTAGAGTTATGAGATTCTAAATAGGTATGATTTTTATCTGATCTATACTTTAAATTGCAATCCAATCACATTTACCTCCCTTCCTAAGATTTCAAGGAAATCTAGGAGTTTCTTTGTTAATTCACTATGTATCGTTAATTCTAATTAAATTGTAATGCTTATATCAATAAGCATAAGCTCAAGACTTCGTATCAGTGGTATCAGAGTCTAAGGTTTATAGATTACATATGCTTTAGCATGCTGATTTTTGGTGATAATCAATCTAATTAATTTATGCATTGATTTAGTGATTTTGTAGTTTTAGTGAAATTCTTGAAAAAAAATTATTTTCTTTAATTTTTAAGTCTAGATAGCTTGTAATTTTTGGCTTTAATCATGTTTAAAATTGTTTAAATAATTAATTAAAATTATTTTAATTAATTAAGATTAAAGTCCTTTCATGTTTTAATTTTTTAGATTTTTTGAAGTTTTTTTACTTTATTTCTTGAATTAAAAAATTAAAGAAATTATTTCTTTTTAATTTTTCAGCATGTTAACCCATGTTAATTAGTGTAAAATATGTCTTTTCTAATTAATTGATCTTAGAGTCATCTATCAACGATTTTTGTGTTGACTATTATGAGGTTGACTTTGTTTCATTGTTTTGATGGTGCTAAAGTTTTTAGTAGCTATTAGTGTGACTTTTTCCTTGTTTTTCCACCTTGAAAGTGTCACAAAAAGTTTATAATACTTGCTTGAAAAATCAGGTTAACATCAAAATTGAAAACATTTAAATTCTAAGCCATATCGAGTGCACTAAGTGCTTGTGTTGATTGTGCCACCTTGTCTTTGTTCTTGTGACCTTGGTGTGGCATCCATGGTAGCAAGATGTTGCTCCAAATTTGTTTGTATTTTCAAAGGTTTTGTGGGAGGGAGACAATAATGTTTGAGCTAAATTAGGATTGCTATGATAGCTATACATGAAACATACTCCTAGCTAGACTAAGACTCCCCTAAATGTTAGGCCACCTTCTATTATTTGGAGTAGGATTATGTAACTTGGATTTTCTTGAAATTTAAATTCTCTTATGATCAAATCAAGATAACCTAAAATTTAGAAAAAAGTTGTTAAAAGTTAGCTAAGTTGGCATAATGTACTTCCTTGAGAGGTTGTGTTCCATTAGAACTTTTACTAATTATCAAACACCTAATTATCTAATTGTATTAATTTTCTTAAATTGTTTAAGATATGAATTGGGTAATGTAATAAGCATGGAATTAAACTCAATTAAATTGTTTAATAGAAAAATATATATAATTTAAATGATTAATCCTAATTCAATTAGGATTTGTTTTAATATGATTAAAATAAATGTTAACATATAAGTAAATTGTTTTCTTAATTAAATAAAATATGGATCAAGTACTAAGACTTCAAAAATTGGAAACTACTTTCCTAAATGGTTTAGGAAATATTACATTTTAAATAGTTTGTTCAAATTAAGCCAAAGTTGTCTAGAAGTTAGATAATGTCTGAATTAAGACAAACAACCTAAAAGGTTTGGTAATGTCCAATGTAATATCTTAAAAGTGTTGTTTTTGGAAAACAAGTTTCCTCAACGGTTCAGGAAATTTAAGATGTGCAATGGTTTATCCAAATTAGGACAAAGTTATCTAAAAGTTAAATAATGTCCTAGTCAAGACAAACAACCTAAAGTTAGGTGATGTCCAATTTAAAACAAGTTTCCTAAGAGCTAGGAATTTAATTTACAATGTTTTAATTAAAGAACCAGAATTACTAAATAATTTGATAAATCATCTCAAATAGTTTGATGAGGTTTACGCAAATAACACACAAGATCACCAAGTGATATTAGCTATGCTTTTATTAATTAATTCTTATAATATGATTATGTTAGCATGAGGATGATTATGGACTAATCCTTGATACGACTAGTTTATGGATGGTTAAATTTTTCTTTTGTATTTATTTTATAAATAGGGTCTGCAAAACCCTGTCTTTTCTTGTAATTCAAGGTATCAAATTCTTCTCATCTAACTCTTCTTGAATGTGACATAAGGTTTTTTTACAAAGAAATGTAACATTGCATAGGACTTGTAAATTTTGATTTAGGTTAAGATTAGAATTTATGTAAATCTAAAATGTAAAAAAAATAGTGCCAAGAAGAAAATACCAAGGAGATTGTTATCAAGACTTGAGAAGACCTTGTTAATATCTTTAAGAATTTGACCAACTATTTTGCTAACGACTCAAGGAAACTAGATAGATAAAGTCCATAATCATAATAGATTGCATGTGTTAGATTTATTTTTGAATTTATATACATGTGATATATGATTAAATAAATGGTAAGCATACTAATGAAACAAAGCAATGAGACCTAAGATAAATGATAAAAATGCCTCGTAAAATATTGAGTCCATGCCTAAACAAGATCAAAAGCCTTCCATCATTAATAATAAGATACCCAAGTTTTGGACATGGAAGACTGTTGGATTATTCCTAAGGTCCCTGCTATTCAACTGCTTAAGTTATAAATAATGGGTCTTACTCAATTGATGTTGTTGTCTAGATGCTTATAAACTTGACCACATAACATTAAAAAGGATGGTTAAGTGAAATACATATGATGTATTTAGGTGAAAAGCTACCATTTGGCTGATCTGAAAGTTTTTTTGAGAAGCAATTAGTAAGTTATGTTACCTACCTAATTAGTTATTTTATGGTTTGCTAGGCTATCCCTAAGGTCAGGGAAGGATGAAAGAGGTGCTTAGCTCATTAAGAAGATTTAAACATTAAACTTCTCATATTATAGTTCAAGTTTATAATGTCGATAACATAATAAAGATAACTATTAAAGCTATAAAACCCTACTTAATGATTAAAATTGAAAATTATTAACTGCAAAATATATTAGTTCATAATAGATAGCACACAACATATCATGGTAAAACGTTTCAATAACAGTCTCTCAGTGTACTTCAGTTCTTTCACTAGATAACATCATAAATCTATGAGCATGGTATAATGTCTACTCTTATTTCAATTCATATTAGTTCATGCAGCTTTTTGTTAACCTAAAGAATTTAGAGAAACAAGTTCTCCTAATTCAACATGCATTCACCAATGATTTTATCAAGTTAACTAAAGCTAAGAAAATATGAGTTATGTCTCTAATGCCACTCAAAGTGGTGAATCCTCTATGGATCATGCATCAATCTTCATATGTTCCATGCCATACCCAAAACCATCCTACCAAGAGTAAACATTTATTATGGTCTTATTCGTGATGGAATCAATGCATGATGCCCTTATACAAGATAACCTAGTATCATAAATTTGAAAACTAATATACATAACTAGCATATAAGAACACATTCCATAAACAATTGAGTGACTTATACCAAATAAAGTTCTTATATGGGCCATGTTTAGTGAACTTGTTTTCAAAAAATAAGCACCTATATGCTATCCCTAAGTGTCTCTATACTTCAACTTTTATGAGATCAAAAAGTTACACGTATCAAATGCATGGAGGCTTAGCATATGTTAATCTTTGTGCATTGTCAAATGCCTTGTCTTGACAATACAATGACTATAAACATTTTTAAAAACACAACATTGATGCATAAAGATCTCATTATCATAACTCATTACTAAATTCACAAGGCCATTGTGTTTCATAGGCATCATCTAAATTAGTGTTTGCATGAGTGTTAGTCATGCAACTAACATCAAGGAAAACCTTGAATTACTAACTAAAGTGATTGGTTTAGATTATTAGCTTTTATGTGCCTCTTACAAGCTGATTGGCTTTGGGGCATATACTAAAAAATGACTAATCACACTAATAAAAAAAATTAGTAGCTATTCCCATAAATTGAATCTAGCTGCTAAATTTGTATTTAGCACGTTACGATAGTTTGCAATAGATGATAAAGATGACCAAGCTATATATTTTAGGATTGACCTATGGCTTAATAATCTATTTGCTAATAAATTGTCTTACTTACCAGACTTCATTAATCTTATGCTAAGGCATGTGATTATATGGATGGTAATGGTACATGATCATGAATGTTGACTTAATTTTTGCTCATCTTTTAATGGATACAATAATTAAAATTCTAGGTTATCCTATTTTTACAGTGATAAATATGGAGAAACAGTTTTACTTTTGAGTTAACTTATCTCACTTCTTAGTTGGATCAGATTCTCATGAATATGTTTTAAATTTTGACTGGTTTTGCTAGTGCTTATAAGATAGGTATACACTACATATTATAAAACAAATAGCATACTATTACAAGCATTCTTTTGCATGCTTTTAAATTTTCATAATCTCTAGGATTGCTTATGGCTCTAAGTAAGGCCTTTATGATTCATTATATAAGGTTAAAGTTTAATCATCTAAATGGTTCCTAAACAATCACATCCAGATGGCATCTTTATCTTTTCCTATCGTGGGTCTTTAGCGAAAAGAGTTTAGTTTGGGTGAAAGTATTTTCTAGACTTATAGGAGGTTGACATCTTACGAAGGCGTAAAAGAGCTTTTCACTAGCCCATATGGAGGTTAACACCTCATAAGAGAAGAGCTACTTAGCCCTATCCTAAAATGGTTTAAGACGCTAAATAGAGCCTTTGAAACGAAAATGCATGTGATTCATGTATCTGAAAGAGCGAACAAACCTTTTACAACCTATTCTGCAACCTTATCCTAAATGCCCCTAAAAAAATCACCATATTAAAAGTGATTAGTGATGAAATTAGTTAACAGAATAAAAATAACATGTAAGAATTTATTTTCTATATGTTGTCATTTCTTTCTAGAAAACCAAGGAAATTATGATTAAATACTACGAAAATCAACTAACCAAAGTTTAGATAACATGTAACTAATTCTAGGCTTAACTCTCTTAAGTGCTTTTGTTGAAGTTGCCAACCTATCATAACATGTTGACTACAAGTTGAACACATCAGAGTGAAAATGGCATGGTTCAAAAATGGGATTGTGAACAAATAGAATCACTCACCTAACTTTCCCACTGCTAGGAATCTTATACTTTGTAAAGTCCAGCCTCATGCAAAAATAGCATTTAAAAATTCATTAAATAACATCATATTAATAGCAAACAGAAGTAAACACAAAAAAGTTAGACTTCTGTATAGATCTTTTAAAGAAGGTTTTACATGTGGTAAACGGATCTAAATTAAATCAACCATGAGATAATGATTACCTAACTTAAGGATATCCTAATCTTGAGTTTTTCAAGATCTAAAAAATCCCTTATGCTAGGCATAAATCTTCTTAAGAGGAGATTTGAAATCATGAATGGAGCAAGTGTCCTACCTCAAACGATAATCTGCACAGATAGTAATTGAAGCCTTCTTTAATCTTAATGGTTCTCCTATGCTCAGTAGAAGGCTTAACTTCCCAATAAGTATATATCTGATGTGATCCAATAATGTTTCTCTTACCTATTGCCCTAAAGAGAAGGAGAAGTAACATCATTGGGAAGTGGTTGTTTTTCATTGATGCTAATATATAAATCCAAAAATCATAATTCTTGATCTCGATATATTCCACTAGGATAGAATACAAATTTTTTATCTTCATTGTGATGAAAAACAGTTTTAGATAACTTGAAATTTGAATCGACACATAGAGGGTTAAGGAAAACAAAAAGGTTAGCACAATAACATTTAAGAAGATTTAGGATTTTTTGCCTAAGGTTTTTTAATAGCCAAGTTGCTCCCAAAAAAACTTAATGTTGTATATATAGGCTCCTTGGACTAGGTTTAGCTATTTAATGAATGAACCATAACCATTAAACAAGCCTTACAAATAGCGCTAACTTAGAGTGTTCTTTGGAGCCCAGTTAAAACTATTTTAATTAGCTTGTCTAAAATTGGATCCAAATGGTAACATATTAATATTTTAGCCCATTAGCACAACAATTATGGTAACACCATGCGTTTAGCCTATTAAGAAGCCCAATATGAAATGGTTCACAACCAAACTCCATTAACCTGATAATTAAGGCTTTTAGCCTAACCCCTAATTCACATGTTTGATAATTTAATTCATAATTAAATTTTCTAATCTAAATAAAACAATTTTTACTTCATTTAAATAATTAATTAAATAATTATAAAAGAATTTATTGAATTTTCCAAATTTAGTTGTTTGGACTTATTTAATATTATCCTTAAAATCTTATTTACAAATAAACATTATCCCAATGAGACATTCTTATCTTTACTATCTTATTAAAACATTTCTAATTAGATTTCGCAAATCTAATTTATGACTTAAATTATTCTTAATTGAACTTAGTCAATTAAGTCCTCAATATATCTTTTATTTAATTAAGTCTAACTTAATTAAAAATCGGATTCAATTTAACAATTCCATCTTATTGTGTGTGACCCATTAGGTTCTCAACATGTTAGCTTTGAATATAAATAGTGGTCTATGTATTTATAGTAACCTATCATGATCACCCAAATGCTAATAGAATAAAGTATAACTTTTTCTAACCCTTCACTAAATATCCTAGATAAAAGATGAGCATGGTGCAGTGTTTACTCAAACCTCTATCAATATTAGATCTTGCAACTTATAATTAATGATCATGAATCCATGAGGAACTATTCCCCACAATCCATTATGCTTTGACCAAAGACTTTAATCAAATTAACCATGGCCTTTAATTAAATTAACTATAGTCAAGATCATTCCAGATGTCTTCAATGTCACTTGGAGTGGTATTTCTTCTCTTTGTCACTCATTCATCCTCCATATGCTTCATGTCATACCAAATTTACCCTACCTTAAGCATTCATCTATTATGGACCCATTTTTGATAAATCTAAGTATGACAATCCAAATACAAGATAACTTGGTATCTTAAGTCTAAGGACTATTATACAAGACTAGCACATGATAACATTTTCATAGACACTTGAATGATTTATACCAAAAAGGGTTCTCATTCGGCCCATGTTCAGTGAACTTGTTTCCACAAAATAGGCATGCATATGCTATCCTTAAGTATCTCTATACTTCAACTTCTATGAGATTAAAGAGTTGCATATAGCCAAGGCATGGAGGCTTTGCATATACTAGTCTTTGTGCATCATTATTGTCTTCTCTTGACAATACGATAACTAGGAACATTTTTAGAAACATGGCTTTGATTCCTAATCATTGTAATGGTTTATTATCTTTGCAAGGTCATTGTATTTCAAAGGCTTTATCCAATTGGTGTTTACATGGGTGTTAATCATGCCACTAACATGAAGAAAAAACCATGTTACTTTAACTTAGTAACTTATAAATGGTTATTTGACTATGTATCCTATGTCCAAATATGATTAGTTCAAAGGCATACACCAATATCTCCCACTTACACTTGAAACAATCACATCATACCTAATGTCTACTTATTTTAGAATATGTTCATTCATTCTTGATAATATTTATTATCAAGTTATAAAACTATTTAGATCACAATGAGACCTTGATTCCAATCATATGGCCTAATTGTCTTACAACTATTAGAATAAACATAATTAACTCGATAGCTAAAGATCCAAAACTAATCTTTTGGTAAGCCTATAACGAAATGATTTTTATGTCTCATGGATATAAATATGTAATCTTTTTACTTTGAAACTGTATCCAAAATTACATCTAAATATTTATAACTATGTTTGTCACCTTTTAATGAATATTAATGCTTAATAGTTCATGAATGCTCCCACCAAATCTTATCTTCTTATGAATAATAACTTTTGATAAATGTTTTTACTAAATTTCATATGTGTAAAACTTATTGCAAGAAATTTAATTCAAAATTCATTCGAATTCTAATTGATTTAGACCTTAACATATCTGATATGTGTTTATTTGATATAAATGATGGATAGAATTTGTAGAATAAATCTATTATGAATTATTAAATAAGGATTTAAAAGGTATGGCATCCTTATACAATCAAAAACATATATATGTCCATAACATACTCCCCAAGAAAATAACCTCTTAATTTTGCCCCATAATTGCTGAAAATAAAACATCTGGATTTTCAATAAGATAGCATAGAAGTTTTATAAACTTGCTTAGATGGATTAGCAAGCTTAATCTGCATTAGCTAGGTTAACTCTCTTATGCTAGCCCATCAATATTTCTCTATATTATTGCAAGTTTATGTTTGAGAATAGAGAGACCATGACATAGAACAAATCCTAAGTTTTGCCAAAATAAATGATTGTGGACACCATATTTTGCCCAAGACCTTAATTGAAAATTTTTTAGTTTTAGGGCTTAAATAGAATTCTCAAGGTCTGGATCCTCTCGAATGAGTTATAGATGATGGAAAGGTCCAATTGAAGCATTAGTTGGCTTCTATGAGGTTAGTTTAATATAATAAGGCATCTGGGCTTAATTGTTTAATTTAAGAGGTTGATGATCGATTTTAGAAAATTGGGACCTAGATCATAAAAATCCTAGAACATCAAAGGTTGACTATTATGAGTCTTTTAAAGTTATTATTGTGCTTACTGAGGTCATTTGGATGAAAAATAGACTTGTTATAAAAATCTAAATCAAAAGTCAATAAGGTAGCAAAAGTCAATTATAGACAAAATCAATTGCAAAAGGTTAACTTTCTAGCCTAGAGTTAGATTTTGAAATTGGAAGAGCCTTACAACTTGGATTTCAAAATTGATTACACAAATTGAAAATGAACATAGACTTTAGGTCTTGAAGGTGTAGTCAGGACTAGGTCTTGAAAAGACCTTAGGAATTTAGAAAGCCAAAAAATTTTTAGGGCTTAATCCGAGATGTTTGGGATAGAAAAATTTAGATTTTTCTAGAAAAGGTCATTAGGATATATTTTTACTGCAGGATGGAACAATTAATTGCATTCTATATAGACAAATCATGCTCAATAAATGGAACAAAAAGTTGTATGTAGATTAATGTAGGAACTAAGCCTTGGCCTAATTCCAACATTTGCATAATGTGTAAATTTTGTTCATCTATTCATTAATGGTTCTAATGTAACTTTTAAATTGGTAAGAAGGTTAGGGATCAAGCTAAGATTACCCTAGTGTAATTAAAGCTTAAATCACCAACTTCAAAGCCTATAAATAGGATGATTAGCCATAATTGCATACCTTTTAAACACATAGCAAACTTTAGACAATCTAAAATATTTTATTTTCTCCAAAGCTCTCATTATCTTTAAAAGGAAGATCTATCTTAGAGTAGGAATAATCTCTTACTTTTTTTATTTTTTTCTATTTCATGATTTTTTACGACCAATTCATGCTTAATTAATTTACAACCAGATGATTTTGACTTCTTTGAGTCTCAACCAACTTGAATTATAATGTTTTGGTCTTGATTTAAGCTATCATTTACTTGATTTCAAGTTATTCTAAGCATGATCTTACTGAAATTTAACTTGAAACTTTGTTTAGAAAACTAAATCTAGGTTCAAACAAGATAGGATTTCTAAACCTCGGTTTTAGTCAACCTAGTTTCTTAAGAATTTGATGATTTAAGTTTAATTGAGCTAGGATTTGATTATTGACCTAAATCTTAAAGTTTAGCTAGTGAATCATGTTTCTTTAGCTTATTAATGTGTTTAAAAATGAGGAAATTAAGAGAGCCTAGTTCAAGTAACGTATATTTATAGGATCTTAAGCTTAGTTGATTTAATTGCACATGATCTTGCTAATTTAAGCTAGCTTAAGCAGATTTGAACTAAAACCTACTTGATTAGAGCTTGAATTTAGTGCCAAATAATGGAACCATAAGTTCTTAAACTAGGTAAAGCATTTAAGCAAGCAAAAAAAAAAAATACTTAGCTAGGTTCGACCATGGGGGATTCTTACTGCATTTGAGTGGGTTTGCATAATTAATGCTAAAATGATGAAACTTAGATGAATTAAGTTAGCTTGAACTTGGGTAAGTTGAAATTTATACTTAATTGAATGAATTTAAAAGCATACTTGCTCAATTGATGAGCTCAAATAATTGAAAGTATGTTCTAATTTCTAAGCATGTTGATTGAATTGAATTCCAACTTATTTTCTTGTTTTGATTATTGGTTGATAAGAATTTGATAAGAGCTAATATATAGATGAGTCTGAATGAATCGATTAAAGTGAATTTTGTTGTTGGAATAGGATTTGTGGATGATTATTAGTTAGGACCATAGGTTAGTATACTATATGTTTGATCAAATGCATATTCCACTGTTAGAATGTGTCGAAACCTTGTTTTTCCAAAATATCTCCTAAATCAATAGGTGAGTAAACTTGCATGAGTCTAAACTTGCTTTGGTTCACTTAATCAATAGGTGAGTAAAGGCTTGAAGTTGTTTAATAAGCTTTTTAATGAGTGACTTAGGGATATGAATAACATAACTGGAATTAAAGCTAATTAAAAGCAAATAAAAATATTTTTAAATGTTTAAATATACTTGGATGAGTCTAAACTTGGTAAGCCTTAATATAAGTTATTAGGTGTTGTTTATGTGAGCAAATTGCATTCTTTGGTGTCACTTAGGTGCTAGTTATAGCACATGAGTGCCATCAGTTTGCCATTCACTTGTTAAGAATAAATAATAATGAATAAAAGTGATAAAAGTGGAGACATTCACATGACTTCAAAACATATCACAAATGTTGAAAAACATAGTTCTAGATCATGGCACTAAAAAGTCTTTATTGATTCCACATATACAATATGCATAATGACTATTCAGTCTATTTGTTGTACTTTTGGATATCCAAAAATTTGTTTTAAAAATTTGACAAAAAGCTTTATGATCATAAGTCATGTTAAAGCTACAATTGTAGTCTAGCTCCGTAGTCTCGTAAAAAAGATATATTTTTATTAGACTATAGGCCTTAGAAATTATTTTAGCATTTTTCCCATAGTCCTTATTGATTGAGCAGCAAATTGGCTATTGAAATGTTTAATTTCGTGATCAGATCAATACAGTAAAGTCCTAGGGCATGAGCTATTCACCTACCTTTTTTTCATCATCTAATCAATATTACAAACTATTTTTGATAAGGATAATTAGTTTTATGTATTTTTCTCATATTTTTTATAAAAGTAAAGTGAATAAGCTTGCTAGTCAAGTATGGCTCATCTAGTAAGCATTCTAAACGAATTAGGAATAACATCTAGAAAGCTATTCAAACATGTTATGCAATGCAATAGTTAAAAAATTTACATGATACCCAAAATGATTTTTTGGCATTTTTTGAATATTTTTAGATTTATATATTGTGAGTTAGCATTCATTAGAATTTGGTTTGATAATTTTATGTGATAAAAATAATCCAAAATTCTAAAAGCTTGAAAGGAAAAATCTATCCTTATTTCAGGTCTCTCTAGGTTTAGTGTCTTCTATTTTAAGGCATTCGTATGCCTCAAAAGTGATTCTGAAAGTCATGTTTAGTGTGTTAATAGCTCTAGGTTTGTCCTATAAAAGGTCCCTAGTGGCTCACACCAAAGCTTCCAAGCTAAATTAAAGAAAGTTGATTTTTAATATTCTTTTCAAAATTATTATATCCTCAATTTAGTTTAAATGTAATATTTTATGATTTCTTTCAAAATGGAGTCAAGTTTGATAGAAAATAGTGAAAACAGAGTCAATTGGTGAGTAATCTTAGAGTCAAGTATTTTTATAAAACTTTTCCTTTATAAATGATTTTTGCTTTGAATCAATTACAAATTTGAGCTACTCCCAATAAGAATCAAGATACATCTTTTAGTCATATTTACTTGATTTTAATGAAATAAAAAGGGGGATTATTTTTGAAAACATATAATTAAAACTATGGAAAAACAAATTTAGATATGAATGATTGGTTGGTACTAAGTATTGGGCATCATGAAAGGGATTAAGTCCTTGCTTGTGGTATAACCAACTCCCAAGCCTAACTTTATAGATTTCTAGTATACACAGATCATAAAATCATTCCTTTAGAGTTTGGTAACTTTTTAGTGAATGGTTTTAATAAATAACTAATCACGGCTATAGCAAAATAGATAGGTGGTAACTCTTTAACCTATTCACTTTCAAACTTTTGTATGAGAGGTTCAGACAAAGGATTCTTATGACCGATCAGGGTATTATGATGGTTTAAAGTGTTGTCTACTCTGATATATTGAAGTTTGTATCTTGATGTACTACAACAACCTTTTGACGGCTCTGTTGGGGAAATCTTAAAGAGTCTGCCTCATAATAATTGCACAAATTATCCAAGTTTTGGTTTTTTCTTAATTTTAGTCAATGTTCAATTACAATTCCCTTGATATTTATCGTTGTGATTTTTTGATTGATTTATTGATTATTATGATATTATTATGAGCACTAACCTTGTTGCAACACTTAAATAAAATTTCAATGCCACACTTGCTTATAAAAATAAGCAAAATTATTGTTATATATATCTCAGATGATGAAGTGAGATCTATGTTTGAAGCATTCTTGAGGCATACTACACTAGCATATGCATTAAACTCTTTGCCAAGTACTGTGCTTGGGGAGATATAAGACCTATTTTAGGATATATGAGGTTATTAATTGATCACGTGATTAATAATCTGTATGGTTAGCCAAAGTCTTCTGGGTGCATTGCTCTTCTCTTCGTGATTCGTCCGTATAAAAATGAGCAGTGTACTCACTCGAATTGAACCCGTTCTACACAACCTACAATAGGCCTTAAGATTGGAGTGCCTCGGCTATCCTTATTAGGCAAAGAGAACTAATTAGAGATTAAATGCCTTAGAGGTCATCATAAATATGCATATAATAAGCCATAAGAGCCAAAACATGTGTAAAAATAATAAACCCAAGTTGAGCTAAATAGACACCTCATAAGTTTTGCATAATGGATTTCGTAGTGTTGATAATATTTGAACATACCATCATGTAGTTAGATTGATGGCTAATGTGACATAAAAATATCATGATAGCCTAATTCTTAGAAAAGTGTCTTTAAAAGAATTGATGCCCTAAATTAGGACCAAGTATCAATAGGGCTAGTCTTTTTTTTAAGTCTAGTTATAGGGTATATACATTAATACTAAAATAAAGTGTCCTTTCAATTCCAAAAGGCTACGAAGCCTGAAGCATACTTTTTGAGATCATTTAGAAATTTTGAATTATATTGTATATGCCTTTTTTGTTTATTTGTTTTGTGTGCATTTTAGCACTATCAGTAGTGTATCTGAAGGCTATTGGAATAAAAAGGATAGTGTCCATCCTTAAAGTTATCTGATACGGGTGAATATATGGTCTTATTTAAGGAAAAGTACTTAATGTCAAGGATTGGTCAAAAGAGATTCAAAAACAATATAGGGATGCTTTGAAAGTTCGGTAGGTCTTGATGTTTCTGATTTGAATCAAGATTGAGTTTTGTAAAATGACTTGTTAGATTTAAGAGCTATATGGATCAGTAGGATAATACTGAGAAATAGCTATTCACTTGAAAATTTGCAGATATAGCACTAGTGGTCTAAGTTTATATAGATAAGGTTCTACTCGGGGCTATGGCATAGTTTTGAAATCTAGGATATCAGTTCTTTACTTTCAATAGGAAGGATGTGGTCCTAAAAATTAACGAATACACCATCTTGTTGTATATTGAATATACTAGTCTCAATCGGGTGTATATTAAGAAGTCCAATCTTAGCCAATATCATCGAGTCATCCGAAACTCAAACTAGGGTTTATGTAGTTTGGAAGGGTCAAAATTACTACATATCGTGGCATAAGTTACGAGCATTAATGGATGATTGCTTAGACCTTAAAAAAAGATATCTTTGCATTGCCTATTAATGGATTATGATATATCCTATGACCCTAGGCTTATTAATATAGCAATAGTCTATTTCTTTGATTGAATAAGGTATAATATTAACTTGGCCCTCATAATTCTAGCTGAGACAATATAGTCCTTGAACTTTTGCAAAAGAAAGGCTAGAAATAAATTTCTCGAGTGTGTATCGTTGTTACTTATACGTATCCATAAATACTTTTGGAAAGATTTAGAAACCAATACCCTAAATCTATACGAAGTTGTTCTCTTCTATTATCAAGTTTCTTGGAAAAGATTGGCAAAGAGACTATACTAAAAATTAGTGGTTGACTTGGACTTTGATGGTGATCTTATATTGAAGTTGTAGCCTTAGCCAATGCCTTCAACATGTTTGCATAATATTCATGTCATTGTATTTATATTAACTTATTCTTTTTATATGTGTGCATTTGCATTCATGTTATAGCACACATAATAATTATAATAAGGATTCTAAATATATTGTGATTCTTTAAGGAAAGAAATTGTGACACAAGGAAAGGTGTGAAGTACCCATTCAAAAAAGATATAATACTCGATCTTGTATTAGAAATATGGAAAATGATTTTGTAGTGAGGGTAAAGAATGTGTATTAGGAGGAACTGAGGTTACGCTAGCTAAAATCATGGAGTTGATGATGTTAACTGCCAACAAAAAAAATAAGTAAGAGGCTTGTGTTCTCAAGCTAAAAAATTAATCCTAAAGGAAAATCTACTGAGTCTGTGAAAGGTTTGAACGTATGAAATACAGTGCCTTTAGTCTAGGTTGTCTTAAACCATGCCTTCTAGTGGAGTTGCTCCTATGGTGTATGAGCATCTTAAAGTTGCAATACCACGAGTGATTATGGATAAAGGGTTGAATCTGGGGTCTATTTTAGCAAATCTACTAGTCCTAACCTTGATTAGTTTGCCAAGCTGGATGGGCTTATGACAAAAGCATCTAAGCATGTTGAATAAGAATAGATGCAGTTCGAAGTCATAGAGAAAAGATTAAGGGCTATAGAAGGAATAAACAAATTTAGAGTTGTGGATACTACGAAAGTAGTTTTAGTGTTTGGGTTGGTTATTCCACTAAAGTTCAAGATGCTGGAATTTGAGAAATACAAAGGTACAACATGCCTATCTACTGTTACTTATAACCTGATATACATAAACATACAAAAAGTAACCAAAGTAACAAAAATACCTAAAATACCATGAATAACCTTAGGCCCAGTAGACCGGCCTATAATAAACAATAATTCAACACAATCTTAATGCCATATCATAGCTTGTATCCTTGGTTGCTTTAGCGACACTTGATAACACCAATCTATCTCACACCATTACAACCTCCTTACCCAAAATGGTGTGATACTAATGCCACATGTATAATAAAAGTGCATAAGAACATTCGATAAAGAGTTATTTGGCATTTAAAAGAAGGTTTAAAGGCCTTATTGATGCTAGAAGTTTGTAATTTGAAACTAACCGAGGTTTTAAATTTGCTAAAAACTTATTACCCAATCATAACAAGCCTAAGGTGAATGCAGTGATGGTTGTGAAAGTTCACAGGGTAAAGATAAGAATAGACAAGGTGAAGACTCCTTTAAGGGTGGTCTGAGAAGCTCTAGTGAAAGCTAAGGTGATCTAGGGAAAGTTGATCTAAGTGGGTAGTTTAAGAACGTATTGTGTGTTCCATGGTACAGATGGACATGAGTTGCTAAGGTGCCTGGTTTTAGAACTGTTGTTTAAAAACTGATAGACAATAAAGAGATAAAATTTTTGAGTAATTGCAAAAGTTGATAATGGAGCTAGTAGATGGTTTGTGAGGGGCTTACAATGGTTCTATACAGAATTGGTAGACTAATAGTTATTTACTATAAGAAGTCCACTGTTAGTGCTAAACTTAGGATGTCAACTCCATAAATAGTTATTGGGGCTCCCACGTAATTCCCATAAAAGAGTGATAAAGCAGTTCCACGAAAGTACAAGTTTGATACAATGAGATTTGGATAAACAAGTTTTTTGTTGATGCTTTGACATAAGTGAGTCACATAAAACAGAGTGGAAGATGTTTGCTCCACTTGTTGTTGAAAACGAAAAGTGTATGGTTGTTAAAAAAATAGTACTAAATCGAAAATGGTACTGGAGACCATTTTTGGGGAACTAAAAGAGCAAGTGACTAAATAAAAAGTTAAAGAGTTTTTAAAGTTTATAAAGCATAATGAGTATCACATTATGGAGTAGTTGAATAAGTAGCCAACTAAGATATCAATGATATCTCTATTGTTGAATCAGAAACCACATAGAAAGGCTTTACAAAAGGTTTTGAATCAAGTATATGTGGTGCACAACAATTCTATAGATAAATTGGGTTAATTATCAAATAACATATTGGTTTATAACTTTATATCATTTGGTGATGACAAAATTCCTTAAGAGAGAGGGGCAGTGTGAAAGCTCTACACATCATTGTCAACTATAAGGGATATACTTTGTTGTGGGTGCTGATTGATAATGGTTCTGCATTGAATATGCTATTCTAAGTCACTCTACAGAGGGTGCTGATTGATGCCTTACATATTAAGAACAATTATACTTTTGTCCATGCCTTTGATGGGACCAGATGAGAAGTGGTTAGCATGATCATAATTCCTCTAAGAATTAACCTGTGTACTTTTGAAGTAGAGTCTTAAGTGATGGATATTACATCATCATATAACTATCTATTAGGTAGGCCCTAGAGTCATTTTATAAGGGAATCCCTTCCTTATTGCACCAAAAGATAAAATTCGTTATGGATGATACAATGGTTTTCACCGATGGAGAAAAAAACATTATGGCTATTATGTTACACACCTACATAAATCATGATGAGGAGATTTATAATCCTTTCTTTTAGTCCATTAAGTTTATGAATGTCACATATGTAGGAGAAGGGCTAATGATTGTTTAACCTTGTTCATCTTAGAGTACCAAGATAAGACTAAAGATGAGTATTGAGAAAGGTTGCAAAGTTGGCAAAGGATTGGGAAAGCATTTACAGGAAATGACCAAAGCTTTAAGAGTGGTTAATCAAGTTGGGAAGAATGGGTTGGGTTACAAACCAAATGGTGCTCATAAGAGAGATTTAGCTAAAAGGGTTAGAGAAAAAAATGGCAAGAAAGCTAGGCCTTGAGCTAAAAATGAATTGATAAACTTCTACTTTTCTAAGAAATGTTTTTCATTCTTTGTGTTATTTAGACTCAGTGAAGGAAAACCATATGGGAAAGGTCTTGGTTTTGTTGGGGAAAGCCTTTGACAGCTTTTGTTGTATGGGAAAGGTTTTGGTTCTATTGGGAAAGACCTTTGAAAGCATAATTATTGATAGTTATTGATGCATAATATCTTAAATGTCAACGTTCTTTAGATGCATAATTATTGATGAATAATTTTATGAATATTGTCATTTCAGTCGCCAACAATTCCTAGCATCAAAGATGATGAGCCATACAACTTCATGATGATAGTTTCTCCAATTAGAGTTGTTAAAATGGAAGGTAGAAGACAAGTTCATTTAGTATTGATCCCGAACAATGATATAAAGCCCACAATGACTATGTTAGTGACTTAGTGAGCCCCAAGAGTATGCTAAATCTGATTACAGTGATTATAATAGTGATCTTGCCCAAATGTTGGTGCTAGTATCAAAGTTTTTTATTTGCCATCTAATGATGGAGCTAGCAATATTCTTTATCAGTATGAGCCTACTTTCGATATTCGTACCCTTGATCTAAACCTAACGTATGTGGAAAAATTTTCAAAATATGCTCATACATTAGTTATGCCGACAAACTATAATCCATCTAATGGTGATCCCTATGTTAAGATGCAATTCACAATGAAAGAGGCCATGGTTTCTATTATAAAGCAGTACAACATCAAAACTCCATAGATTATAAAGTACTATAATCCTCGCTAAACAAATATCATGGTCAGTACACAATGTATGGCTTAGGGTGTAACTGGAGTATAAAAGCAACATTGTTGAAGAAGAAACAAGTATGGGAGATTAAAAATTATAATAGGCATCATACTTGTACAGATGGGCAAATTTCACTAGATCACATGAAATTGGATTCTAGGATGATATGTTGCTATTTGTGCTCATTGTCACCACGTGCCTGGCCTTTAAAACTTAGAACAATTTGAAGGGCATGGCACGCTCAACATAAAAATAAATGATGGTTACTTATGGTTCAGCCTTTAAGTTATCCCATGATTAGGATTTGGATTAGGCATAAAAATAAGAAGGAGAAAGAAGAGACCATTAGGTGAATCATTCATCCAACTAGTCTCATATGGCCATCATAAAATAGCCATAAACTTGGAGTCACCACTGATCATTTTGGGCTAGGAAAAATCAGATGTCTATTGAAAACAATATTCTGAGTTACGAAACTTGAAACATTGATTTCAAGGTCTACAAAGCTCAGAGATTCATTGGTTAGGTTTGGGAGTTGTTGTGCACAGGGAAGGATTAGCATCCCTAT
Source organism: Adansonia gregorii (assembly GCA_038382025.1). Taxonomy (NCBI): domain Eukaryota; kingdom Viridiplantae; phylum Streptophyta; class Magnoliopsida; order Malvales; family Malvaceae; genus Adansonia; species Adansonia gregorii. Next base: position 38,176 of record JBBYHO010143274.1, on the reverse strand, counting down.
GATGCCCAAAATCGCTACCTACTAACTATGTCTCACTTTGGTCTCAATTAAATTAGTTTCATTTAGCCTTTATTTAGATATAATCCTTTTAAATGCATAAACTTTAGGTGGAAATACAAATCTGGGCTTTTAAAGAAAATTAGATCACTTATGCACCTCAAAAATGTGAGGAACATAGGGCTTTCTACGAAAACAATGTTTGAATTGGATTTAAAATTTGAATGTTTCATATTAGGTACTGGAAAGATACCAACATGAAACATTGCCTTGTAAATTTTATTAAAAAAACAAATTTTAAACATGAATGCATGATAATCATTATAAAAGGAAACGTGTTAGTAAGACGAAAAGGGAGAAATACAATAATATCATAAATAAGCAATCAGAAACAAGAGAACGTGAAAAAAAAGTATAATCGAAATGTATCTCTTAATTACCTTTAATTATTGAAGAAGAACTGGGGTGACAATTTTACAAACAAGTCTAGACTCGGTGGTAATTTGAAGGTTAAATATATTTTTATCAAAGTAGTCTAAGGCACCTGAAAGGGAAAAAATTTTAGAGTTTTTCAAGGTGAAGCAGGATTAGAGTATCCCTAAAGATAGATGAGGAAAATATTTAGGAATAAAGAAAAAATTTGAATCTTTAATTAAAATTGAGGTGGGAGTATCCCCTTTGAATAGTGGGTTGGAGTATCCCCGAAGATAAAGTTAGGAAAATATTTAGGAATAAAGAGGAAATTTAGATTTTGAATTAAAAATAGGGTTGGAGTGTCCCCTCAGAGCAATAAAGTTAGAGTATCCCCACTAGCAAAAATTTTAACATGAAATCTTTTTTTTTTTATTTTAGTGTTGATCTAAGTCAAAAGGGGCTAGTGTTGTGGGGGAAACCAACTGGATGAATTTTAAGACATTCGAATGTCTTGATAAAAAGAGATTCAAAAATTAAGTTGAAAATATGGGACAACATTTTGTCATCTCTATCCTCAAAATTTTGGATGCATCCGAAGGCTTTAGAGGGTAAATAAGATACATTAGAAAGGTAACTCAATAAGGTTTAATATAAAAATATTCCAAAAATCCTAGAAAATCAATTTTTAGAAAGAACTAATTTTTAAAGTTAAGTCTACCTTGACACTAGCAGTATGTATAAGGAAAAGGGCACGATGGACTTTGGAAAATCATTCCAAGCTTGTCTAGAACCATTAGATCATGAACAATACCTTTACGAAAAAGGAATTTTGTGAACATTTTAGGGAAAATATTTAATATTTTCATAAAAATCATATGATGGGCCAAGATGGCCCAAATAGAATGTTGCACGCTCATTCTAGCAGTTCTAGATAGTAAAGGTTTGAAAAATCATAGCTTCCTCGTCTAGGATGATCCAAGGGCAAATAAGACACCGTTAGAAAGGTAGTTCAATGCCTTTTATGGGAAAAACATTAGAAAAATCAAAGAAAATATTTTATGATTCAAAAATAATTTTTCAAATCTAGATTATAGTGCTACTAGAGCAAAAATAAAGGGATCATTCGATATCCTGTGCTTCTTGATGGTTAAATTCAATTTATGTACATCCAAACATCCATAACATAGGGGAAACAACGACACAGGCATCATGAGTTCATTCAATAATCTTGGAGTAGTTTGGGATGATGAAGCAACCCATTAACCATGCCATGAAAGTGTTAAAATCAAGATCAAGGCTTAGTATTTTTTGCCTAAAAGAAGGCTATGTCGACTTGGAAAGTAGCATCTTTAAACTTGTATTACCATGAATCTAGAGATGAAATGTTTGCTTTATCCCTAAGATTGGAAGACTAATTTTATGAAGCATTAAATCTATGCTATTCTTCATCTATTTGAGGTAGCATGAACTTAATTTGGGAATTTTTCTAAAAATCAAGTTTTAAAAAACAAGCAAGCATTTTAATGGAGATGTTATGAACAAAATATAGCACATACAAAGACAAACATGGATTAAACATGTAATCATAGAAAGATGACATTTTGACATGAAAATGGGTGACAAAAATGCAAGAAGATGATAAATAAGGTGCATGGAGATGATATGAACATGTTTAAACTAAGGAACGGATGCTGGAGTTGTCAAGACAGCATTTTTATTTCTTGAAACTCCTTAAAACACAAGAAAATGTATCAATATACATAAAACATGTTAAGGTGAACATATAAATATGAGATGGATATGTGATTATGGAAGGAACACGACAAAAAAATGCATGAACAGAGGTTATGTAATGATAAAAATGAAGTATGGTGAGTTTATATATCCAACAGCATCTAGGTGTCAAGAAGGTCATCAAAATCCTAAGGCTACCATAACCAAGGCAACAATGATGCGTAAGAATCTTAAGAGGGTCATGGCAACATGAAAGGTTCACTAAAAAGAAATGAATGATCAAAACAAAAAAAATGTACATAACAAGGTAGAAAACATAATAGCAAAAGCTTTAACTTTGATCTTTTTTTAAGAGTAGTAACTTTAAGCTTAATTTTTTCCCTATTTTTTACTATTATTTAACAAAAAAAAGTGTGAAAGGAATGAGCTTTTTGGTAATATGGTTGCTGGTGGGGTGTTTTAAGGATGAAAGTATGTCAAAGGTTTAGTTTTTGAAGGTGTTTTGGTGGTGCTTTTAGGGAGCTACGAGAATGAAGGTTGGTTGAACGTAAAAGGTAATGGAATAGTGTTTTTGGTGAGTTTTTTGAACCAAAGTTGCTGAAGGATTTTTTAGGAATGGATAGAGCATTTTGAGATTGCTGGAAAGCTTTTAAAAATAGCTAAAGGTTTCATTTTCTTTGAGATAGCTGAGAGTCCGCTATTCAATGCTCAACCTCTACTTTTAAAAGACAATGCAAAGGTATTTTTTTATCTTTCCCTTCTGCACCAGGGGATATCTCCAGCTACCATGCTCAATTGACTCTCTTTCATTGGCTCTGCCATGCTGAGTAAGAAGGCAAAAAAGTTGTGACAGCCTGTAACTAGAGATATGCCTACCATCCCCTCTGACAACCGTATATCTTATGAAAGTGAGCTCTATAATTAATTGTTTAGGCTCCAAAAATTTGTTTAAATCTATTCATGAGCCTATAGTTGAGGTTTGCAATGATTTATAATAGTTTTTTGGTGCAAAAACATGTTTAAATCGAGTTTTTGAAGGCTAAAAAGTGGCTCAAATTAGGCAAAAATGCCTGGTGAATCAATACAAAACATGTTGTATTAATACACAAGGTATTTTTTAGCCATGAGTATTGATACAATAAGTTGTGTATTGATACTAAGAGCAAAAGATGTTTCTTGTCTCTAGACTTAGAGGCCTGCATCAATACTTAATGGATTTGGATCGATACTCATGCTTATGTATTTATACATTTTGCCAAAAATAATAGCTTTAGCTATTGCCAAGCTCTGTATCGATATAAACATGCTAGGTATCAAATAGTGGGAAATTGATCCATGTACTCATCTGAATGACTCCGGTGACATCATGAAAAGTGGCTTTTGATACTCCATTTTTATATTTTCCTTTAATATGTCCCATAAGCATTGCAGGCCTTCCCAAATTTTTTTTTTACATTGCAATATGTCATATAATAGTGCCTAGCAACATGGCACCCGATAATAATCTCTTAGTTTTTATTTTAATTTTTTATTTTATCATCTTTCAGTTAAGTCTTGGGGTGCCAAAAGTGGGTTAGACAAAATAAGATCTCTATAACCTCTCTTTTTTGGCCATTATAAGTATTAATAATAGGGTAATAACAAATAGATACCATTTTATGCGAGTGGGATGACGGTTTCATGTGCTAGGTTGCTTTTTTCGGGTTTAACCCCAAACAAGTACCATCAACTCAAGTACGCTTCGAGGTAGGTAAAGAAATACGTCTAGCTCTTTACAGACTAAGGTAAACAGGTGCCACCAGTTTGTGTAGGCTTTAACATAAATAAAGAAGATGTCTAACTCTTTGTGGACTAAGGTAGATTGGTGCCAACAACTTGTGTAGGCTTAGATAAGTGTCTTACTCTTTGAGGACTGAGGTAGGTAATTACTATAAACTTGTGTGGGCTTAGATAAGTGTCCTACACTTTAAAGACTAAGGTAGGTAATTGCCAATAACTTGTGTGGGCTTTGAGGTAAGGAAATGTCCCGTTCTTTGAGGAATTAGGTAAATAGTTACCATCAACTTGTATAGGCTTTGAGATAGAAAAGCATCTTACTCTTTGAGGACTGATGTAGGTAGTTACCACAAGCTTGTGTGAGCTTTATGGTAGGGAAGCATCCTACTCTTTAAGGGCAAAGGTAAATAGTTGCCACTCATTTATGTGGGCTTTGTTAATCATCTTACTTTTTAAGGACTGAGGTAGGTAGTTACTACCAGCTTATGTAGGCTTTAAGGTAAGAAAGCATCCTACTCTTTAAAGATTGAGGTAGGTAGTTGGCACCAGCTTATATGGGCTTTAAGGTAGGGAAATGTCTTACGCTTTAAGGACTAAGGTAGATAGTCACCACCCGCTTGTGTGGGCTTTGTTAAGCATCCTGCTCTTTATGGACTAGAAGGAAATAAGTTTAGATTCCTTTTTTGACGATTTTTGATGAGCACATAGGGTTAAATGTACTTACTTGAGGCTTTTGGGGTTTTTCAAAATAAAAAATTATACCCTAAGTTCCCTACAAAATTGACTTTATATAAGAGAGCTAGTACCTATAGGATGTTAAATGTTGCATAATGCATGGGGACGCAAATGCCTGTCTAAATGATGTAAGGGTAATGATTTTAAAAGCCTAATCCAATGGTTGGTTTTGGGCCTTCTTTAGCTTTGATAAGGTGGCCTTTTGCTTAGGGTTTATCAATCTTACTCTAGATTTTCAAAGGCTTTGAATGTTATCGATTCTTTAGCGGGTTTATTGATAAAGATCATTCATTTCTTCCTAGATGCTTTAACATTCCTTTTTTTTATTCTAGTTATCGCTGCAGGATGAGGCAAAAAAGATTAGATTGAGATACAATCGAATATTCGTGACTACTCTCTCGCCCTCTTTATTTTTTTTATTTTTAGCTTTTTTATTTTTAGATAAAATAAATAAGGAAGGTAGAACAAAAAAAAATTGATTCTACCTCACTGAAACTTAGGTTCAAGCTCCAATTAAATTACTAGTAGAGCAAAAAGAGAAATGTGGCTGGAACAACAGTATCTTCCAAGATACTTAAAGAAAATATCATACTGTGATTCTAAATAGAGTTAGAAATCGCTGTATTACTTATTCTTATTATGTACTATTATTATAAATCTATTTTCAGAGGCTTTGAATATTAAGGTTGTCCTTTCTTCAAAGGTACAAGAGGTCCATGATCCCTTATTAAGAGGAGGTTTTAAGCACATTTTCAAGATGTGAGGTCTTACAGTAAGATCGATTGTGGCCCTACGAGTTCATTCTTAGTACTTAGACATGAACTAAAGCTCCTGCAAAATTCTATTTTTCCAAGTCATGCTAGGAAATCCTATTATCAGTTTTGTTTGTTTATAATAAACATGATGTGACATAGAATGCAGGGTTACAAAAAGATTTTGCAAGAAATTAAGTGATTGTATTTTCATTCAAAGAAAAAAGGTATAAGTTATGACAAACTTATGAGATTATAAAAGATTTTAAAATATAAAAGAGATAAAAGAAGTTTTCCTAGTCAATTGGCTTAAATGCTAATAACATGAATTCTTCAATGAATGCTTTTAGAGATTTCCCTCAACTAATTAATCATTTTGGTGCTAGCCGACTTATAAGAAGATTCTTTAGACTACCTCATGTGGGATAAGGGCCTCAAAGATAGGTGGTTTCTAATTTTAAGTGCAAGGGTGGATAAGGTTTGGTCAGCATAGAACAAATGGGTTAGGGTATAATTTGGTGTCTTGATCAATGTTGTGAATATAGGGTAAAAGAGTCTAGTTGCTTAAGTTATCTTCTTGAGTTTTCAACTTAAGCTGATTTTTTTTCTTTATTCTTCTCTTTTTGTTTTTATTATTTTTTTATTTTTCTTCTCTTTTTTATTTTTTTGGAGAGTGGTAGGTGAAGGACTAATAGAATGCCTTTTTAGTTTTTCATCCTAAAATCCTTTGAGGCATAATATTTTTTAATAGAATATAAATTCACAGGGATGGGTAGGTCACTGCCATCTATCTCTGTTAAGATTAAGGCTCCTCCAGAGAATACACATTTCACCATGTGTGGCCTTTTCTAATTTAGGGTCCATTTTTTGTGAGTATCTTTATCGATCGGGAGAATTTGTTTGAGTGCCAAGTTATCTTCTCGAAACTGACAAGGATAAACCTTTTTGTTATGGGCCCTCATCATCTGCTTTTGATACAAGTGCCTGTGACAAATGGCCTTAATTATTTTCTCTTCAATGAGAGTGAGTTGCTAATATCAGCTCTTAACCCATTTAGCTTCTTCAAGTTGGGATTCCATAAAGACTCTAAGTGAAGGGATTTCAACTTCGATTGGCAAGACAACCTCTATGTCGTAGAGCAAAAAGAATGGGGTAGCACCCATGGAAGTTCATATTGCTATGCAAGAGGCATGTAAGGCAAAAGGTAACTTTTCATGCTACTCTTTATATGTCTTAGCCATTTTTTCAACTATCTTCTTGATATTCTTGTTGGTTGCTTCAAATGCCCTATTCATTTTTGGACAGTATGGGATGAAGTTTTGATGTTTAATCTTGAACTGAGAGCAAATTGCTTGCATCATTTTGTTTTTTAGATTACGCACATTATTCATGATGATTTGTTTAGGAAGACCATATCTGTAAATGATGTCCTATTTTAAAAATTTACACATGACATATCTGGTAACATTAGCATAAGAAGCTAGCTTTACCCACTTTATGAAATAATCGATTATAACCAAAATGAAGTGATGCCCATTAGAAGCCTTAAAGGTAATTGGTTCGATCATGTCCATGCCCCACATAAAAAGAGGCTATAGAGCTATCATAACATGTAGAGGTGTCAGTGGGACATGAATTTTGTGAGCATGGATTTGGCATTGTGAAACTTTTGAGAATAGTTAATGTAATCATTTTCAAGAATCAACCAATAGTAGCATGATCGTATGACTTTCTTGCCATTTAGTGTCCACTGGCATGCGTACCATAAATTCCTTCATGAACTTCTTCAAGTATTCTTTTGGCTTTGAAGGCATCTATGCATCGGAGTAACACCTGATCCTAGCATTTCTCACACAAAACCCCACCATCTATAATGAAGTTTGCAACTAAACATATAATGGTTTTCTTGCCAGTTTTGATGGCATCTTTTAGGTATCATTGATCCTTGATGTACTGAAGGATGTGATGATACCATGGTAAATTGTTCTTCTCTTTTTCAACATTCTGACAATGTGCCAGGGTTGTATAGTTGCTCATTTGAATAGGAGTGACATTCAATTTTCAATTAACTTTGAACATGGATGATAAAGTGGCCAAAGCATTAGCAATTTGTTCTATGCTTGAGGTAGATGTTGAAAGTTGATATCATCAAACTCTTTCCCCAGCTCTAATATTAGATTCCCATAGTGGATCAGTTTAGCATCACGTGTTTTCCATTCTCCTTTCAATTAGTAAATAACAAGGGCTGAATCTTCAAACACTTGCAATTTCAAATGCTCCCTATCAATGACTACTTGGAATCCCATGACGTAGGCCTCATTTCAGCTATGTTGTTGGTCTAGTCAAAGTTTAACTTAACTTGGTTATGAAAGGGTAATGGTTTCCCATATGTGAGATGAAAATCACCCCAATTCCATGCCTCAGTGCATTTAAAGCTCTAACAAAGTTCATTTTCCATGATGGCCTACACCTAACAGTGTTCTCTACCTTAAATATGTACATCAATAAATTCAAAATCTAAAGGCTAATAGTTATTTGTTACTCGACTTGGCAGAAAGTCTTCTATTGCACTACCTTTGATGGCTTTCTAATTCACATACACGATATTGTACTCAGAAAGCATAACTTGCCATCTAGCTAACCTTCTGAACAAGGTAGGAGCTTTGCATAGATACTTGATGGGATCAAACTTAGTAATTAGCCACGTAGTGTGGTGCAGCATATATTACCTTAACCTCTGGGCTATCCAAGCTAAAGCATAACATAGCTTCTCTATGAAGGAATAATTATTTTCATATTTTGTAAACTTCTTGCTTAGGTCATATATAGCTTGTTTCTTCTTTCCTGATTCATCATGTTATCCTAATATATAGCCCATCGACTTATTTAGAATTGATAGATACAGGATTAGCGATTGGCCTGGCACTGGAGGCATAAGTACCAAAAAGTTTGAAAGGTAATGTTTGACGTTATCAAAAGCTTCTTAGCATTTTTTATCTCATTCTTTGAGATTTTGTTTTTGAAGCTACCGAAAGATTGAATCGTATCTGTTGATCAACTTAGATAGGAATCGAGCTATGTAGTTCAATCTTCCTAAGAAACTTTTTAATTCTTTTTTACTTTGAGGTGGTAGCAAATTCTGAATGGACTTACCTTATCAGGATCAACCTCTATTCCTTTCTCGCTTACAATGAAACCTAATAGTTTGCTGGATGTGGCATCAAATGTGTATTTGGTAAGATTCAACTTGAGCTAGTATTTGCAAAGCCTCTTGAAGAGTTTTCACAATTTTGCCTCATGTTCACTCTTTTTTTGCAATTTAGCGATCACATCATCCACATAGACCTTGATTTTCTTATGCATGAGATCATGGAATAGTATTACCATTGCCATGTGGTAAGTTGTCCCAACGTTCTTGAGCCCAATGGGCTTCACTTTGTAGTAGAAAATACCCCACATGGTTACAAATATGGTCTTTTGCATGTCTTCAACTACTATTTTGATTTGATTATTAGCCTACAAATCCATCCATGAAGGAAAATAGTGCATTTTTGGCAGTGTTGTCTACTAGGGTATCAATGTGAGGCAGAAGGAAATTATCTTTTAGGCAAGCCCAGTTTTGATCCCTATAATCTACACATATTTGTACTTTACCATCCTTCTTAGGAATGGGGACTATATTGGCTAACCATTCAGGACATTTGGCTACTTTGAAAAATCCTACTTCAGATTGCTTCTTCACTTCTTCTTTAATCTTTAGAAGCATTTCAAGTTTCATCTTTTTGAGTTTTTGTTGTCCAGGCTTACATTCGGGTTTAAGAGGGAGTTTATGGACCACAATATTGGTATCTAATCCAGGCATGGCTTGGTAAGACCAGGTAAACAAATCCCAATATTCTTGGAAGAGACTTATTAGTTCAACTCAAGTTGATAGTTTTATGAAAGTTTCAATTTTCATTTATTTCTTATCTTCTTCTGTTCCAAGGTTTATGGTTTTTGTGAGTTTTTCTTGAAGTAAAATCTATTTTTCTTCTTGTTCAACTAGTCTCAGTAGGTCTCAAGGTATGAGGTTTTCTTCAGGATCCTATTTAGATTTAACCTTACTAGCACAGATCAGTTGCTCGAAATTGATTTTTAAAGTTTTAGTATGAAGATTCATGTCAGCTTCATTGGGGTACTTGAAAATATGAAAAAGAACAATATAGGTGGAAAATATGCAAAAAAAGGTCAAAGCTAGACAAGAGCTATGAACACAAAGAATGAAATGAATAATACTTAATCATTTTCATTGATAATACTTAATAAAAGATGCTTGTGCAAAGGATCCTATAATGCTTTTGGGTGAGAGCGTGTAGGTTTACTTCGTATCATTACTTTAAAATAGACTTAAATAGTACAAGAATCTGAGTCTCAGTCCAAATACTCAGAACAAATCTTAAAGGGCACAAACTAGTCTATGGACTTATGGTTGACATCTTTAGCTTATTAATTGCATTGATAGAGACATCATTGAATGCTTTGTTCAATAAAAGCATAACATTAGTAGAGCCTGTATTTACATGTCCCCCTGGGTAAAAGCTTTCCCTAAGTGGTGGGACTATAATTGGCTCATCCTCCATGTTTTGTCCTAACAAACGGGCAATCCTCTTTTCATGTTTTTTCTAAGCTTATTTTTTTGCTGAACATTAGGCTTTAATCCTAGCCCTCTTTTCTTGGTATGGTTGATAACTTTTAATGCTTCAGTGCCCTTAGATGTGTTTTTCGAATCCCTTTCCAGTCTGGGCATCTTTATCGAAAATCAACTTTAAACCCATATGAGTACGCTCTAATAGGCAAGGCTAAACTATTGGCAACCCTTCCTTAATATAGGTAACATTGACAAACTCAAAGGATTGGAAAGAGGATTTTAGGATATCTTCATCAGGTTCAAGATATAGGGCATCAATTGAGATAGCAGTAATGGTATCTTCGTCTACTCCAATATTAATAACTTTACCTCAATGATGAATTTCAAATTTTGGTGTAAAAATAATGGTACTACCTCGACAGAATGAATCCAAGGCCCTACTACCATGTAGTTATACGATCGAGCAATGTCCATCACATGGAAGTTAATTTCATTAGTACATGGGCCAAATTGGAGTGGAATGGTGATGTTCCCCAAAATATTCCATCAATTTTCATTGAATAACGGCAAAATCGTATGACTATTGTAGAAATGAGATGCATCAATGGGAAGCTTGTCCAAGTATGACATGGGCATTACATTTAAAGCTAACCCATTATCGATGAGCACCTTGGGCAATGTGATGCCTTTACAATATGTGGTGATATGAAGGGCTTTGTAGTTTCCTTTCCTTTCATGTAAGATTTTATCATCACTGAAAGATTGTAATTATCAACAGTGATTTTGCTCAGTAAATGATCTAACTGACCTATAAATATGTCAAGAGGCACACAAGCCTCATTCAAAACTTTAAGAAAAGCATTCTTGTGAGCTTTAGAATTCAATAGTACTGACAACATAAATATCTTGGCTAGTTGCTTGTTCAACTGATCGAAGATGCTGCATTCGCTGTGCTTGATGAACTTAAAGAATTCTGTAGCTTTTTTCTCATTCACTAGCTCTTTAAATGCTATCAAATCTGAGTTTTTTATTGTAGATTTGGGTGTTTGAGGAACATGACTAGTATTCTTTCACTAAGTTTCACTTTTTGATGCTGCTAGGGCATAACATCTCCTATTTTGAGCTAGGTGACTCACTCCTAAAAAGTCCATGCTCGCTACTTGCTGACTAGATTCCCCGATGATTAAGGTCTTGTTTTCATAGTCCGAAGGTACTGCCTTATCATCCTTAGAAGGGAAAGAAGATAAAATTTGAATGATCATCCTTGGAGTAGGCTAAACTATAACAGCTTTGGCTCTTAGTCGATTCTCGTAAAAGATCAATGGCCTTTCAACCTTATAAGAAGGATTACCCTTTTCTTTTTCTATAGTATTGACAAATAGTGTTGCATTTGTAGACTCGGTATGCGAGGTTTGCTTTTCATCATAGAATTCGATGCGACCCTCATTCATCATCTTTTGAACCATAGCCTGAAACTCTTTGCATGTTTAAAGAGTATCACCATAAATAGTATAGAAATCACAGAAGTCATCAATTTTTCCTCTATCTTCTCAGTTGCAATAAATAGCTTAGCTTGCACTAGGATTTGCCAAATCAAATTCATTGGCATTCTAACTTCTTCTATGTTTTTTATAATCTCATAGTTTTCTTCAATGACCATTCTCTTTGGGTCTAACTCAGCATGAGTTCAAGCCGAACTAGCTTCAGTGCCAGACTTCAATTGCTAACTAGCCTTCATCTTTCCTTTTCCTTATGTTTTTGTAGATTTTTTTCTGCCAGATTAATTTGTCATGGCCTCAATAATATTCCCACAGAGTACGACCACATCCTCAAAGCTCTTCAGGAAGCTTTTTGCTACCTTTTCATAATAAGGGGCTTGCAACATGCCAAGGAATCTAATAGTCATCTTTTTTTTCTATCAGTAAGTGATGAATATGAGTAGCCTTATCCATCCATCTTGTAGCATACTACCTTAAACTTTCATTAGCTCTCTTTTTCATGATCATAAAAGATAACCTGAGATTCGATCATTGGTAGGTCTCTTCTCGTCACTAGCATTAATAGATTTATCGTTGTGTTAACCCTACTTCTCGTAGAACTCAATCTTAGATCGATCCATTATCCCTTGGACCATTTCTAGCAATAATGGACAATAATGCAACACATGTTCTTGGTTGCAGTGGTAGTAGGATGTTTCAACAACATTTTTATTATCTATTACTATTCTAGCTTTCACGAAAGATTGCTAGACTTTGTTCATCGAGGTTTTGACTTCTCCAACACTTCTTTTAACCCAACAACCTTTCCCATCGATTATCGCATTCACTCTAGGTTTGGCATGATTAAGGAGTGGATTGGGCCCCAACATTGGGTCCAGGACCTTGCACAATCTTGATCACTTCTTTTTCTAGTAGCCCTACACATTTTTTTAAATAGTGTAATTCTCAACGGAATGGCCTTGCACTCCAGCGTGGTATTCAAAATAAGTGCTCTCATCATACCATGTAAGGTAGGGTGGTGATCTTGGGTTTATGAATACTACAGCAACTAGTTTACTTGCTAGTAAGCGAGAGTAAATTTCTTTATATAAGTTAAGGAGTGGTTTCAAGTGCTCCTTTTCTTAGGGTGCTTGTTGATTGCTTGAAGCTCTTGCATTATTCATATTACGAGGTTGGGCACTCTGGGTCACATTTTAAATGGGATTCGATGCAAAGCTCATTGCTAGAACAAACCAGGTAGGATGAACTGCTTATGGTGCTGATAAATAAAGGGTAAGGCTTTTATTAAACATGCTTAGAAGGTACATAACCTATACTGGATGCAAACTTTGATTAAACCTGGCACGATTTTCTCTAGTAACATCCACTTCCTTCCATTTACCCTTACTATCTTTTTGACTAATCCAAATGTTTTTTTAATGAATATCCTGTTATTTTTTATGGCATTCTCAATCATTTTTCATGGCGCTTCCTACCAATCTTTCATAGTAAGGAGCTCGTGGGGTGCCAACAACCATGACTGTAATTTTTTTTTTAGTTAGAGAGGAGTGAACTTGAGTTACCTCTTTTTTTTATCTCTAAGCATACGTTTAATGCTCTTAGAAGATTTCTTCTTCATGTTTCTGAGAGAAAGGTGATCTGAAACCCAATCAAAACATGCTCATACTATTCAAGAAATATGCATGCTGAATCTGCCTATGTTTGAATTCTTACCAGCCTTATGCACCATCGAAGAGCTACCTTGGTTAGACTATCCTAGAAGCAATGGAATAGTAGCTTTTTATTCCTTTTATACGTCATCATTTCATGATAATACATGCAAAAATGGGAAGTAAGGTCAGTAGTCCTATTGTATTTTTCAAAATCAAGCATTTTAAACTTAGGCAGAATAACGAGACTCGAAACCAACCCTAATGATTTTGCATCTATGATTCCAAATTTGTTAGTTCCTTCAATAGCTCGAAGATGCTTCTCTAATGAATGATACTTGTCCAAGTCTTCATCATTTTCTAAAGGCCTCTTTACTTTTTCTTTCTCTATTTGCTTATCGAGGTCCAAGACTATAGGCCTTACTGGTGAAGAGATGCGCATTGAAATTCTTGAATCAAATAGGATGTTGTTATAGGATTGATGTAAATGAATGGCTGAGTTAGTAGGATGTTTATTACTGAAGGATGTTGTTCATGCAATACCCTTTCCTCAGCATTAGTGGCCTCAGTACCACTATTCAAATTGCTTAGATCTTTTCTTGCCTCGATTACATATGATTGTTTGGCCTTTTTCCTTTAATGCATCCAACAGTAGCATCATTAGTTCAGTAATCTGAGCTTAAAGTTCCTTATTCTTAGAAAGTGATTATTCTTGAGACTCTCTATACATGGGCTTGAGTCTTTTAATGCAGGCTTGATGATCATTTTCCATTATTTTTCAATGATTGCAAATGTTGTACTAATGGTGAACTGTAGGTTTTGTGTTTTAGATCACCTTCACCTAAAATTATTTTCAGATTAGGCCTTTATGATATGTTCACGCATATGTTTGATGTAATAAGAGTGAATATATGATCATGAAGATAAATGAATGAATAAAACTATGAAAAAATTAGGTTAGTCATGCAAATGCAAAAAGGACAATTGGATGAAGGGCTAGCTCCGTCAATAGCATTTTTCCTTCAAGCAACAAAATGTTTAGATTACATACAATTACATTAAAAAAATGCCTGACACAGTTACATTGCCTAATTACATGGTCTAAGAAATACAACAGATTTTGCTCATGGGCTCCAATGGGCAAGATCTCATGTTTCAGGGATCGGGCCACATCCATCATGTTCTTGACCTATAACTAAGTTACCTGAATCTACTCTATGAGATGGCAATGATGGTCCTAATAGTTTTGGCATGTTTGATCAACCACTTGAAGCCATTCTTGCTTCCACTATTTGGAGGCTCTCACTAATGCATTAACTTGGTCTTGGCAAGCTTGAAGAAAAGGCTCTAACTCTTGAATTCTAAGTGCCAAAGCTTCATTTTTTTCCTAGTTTGCTTTAAAATACCATACTGAAGCTTTTACCAATTCATTCTTCCTTCGATAAGTTGATGCAAGGGCCTAGGTTCTAACAAGCTTTTCCTTATTGACCCTAGCAACTTATTTCCATTGGTGTAGTTCCTTAGAGTAGTAATTTTTGTCCTCTACTCTATCGATGACTTTCCAAGTCTTTAGGACTTGCTTGCTTGTTAAGGGCCACATAGTTTTTCTTCAACTCTCAAGATCCTCCTTGAGGTGGTTTTTCTCCTTCAGAACCATGTTCACCTCGCTATCTAGGAGGTAGAGGTCCATTTTTAATTGACCATTTTTCTCTTTTAATCCGTAATCTCCTTAGCAAAGGTCATGTTTTCCTTTTTAAACTTTAACTTATGTAGTTCAACTTCAGAAGGAAATTCATGAACTGCATTTGTGATGTCCCGATACCAAACAAGGGTATAGTGTCATTAATGCAACAGATCTTCTATTTATCATATCCAAGGGTCATACTACTCCCTCTCCAATATTTTTCCATGTAGCGGTTTGTCTTCAAGCACGAAAGACTAACTAGACTTTTGACTTGTAGTCAGGCTCACCATAGTTAAAATCCCACAACTTTAGGTCTTGGATGAAAGGGATGAATTAACGGCACTGGAATTACTGAAGAACTAAAAGAAAGGCATAGCTAGTACTAGCCTATAATCTCATGAGCGACGAGCAGTTATAACTTCTGCACCAGTATATAACTATTTATAGGGAAAACTAAGAGGCCTTCCATGTTACCTTTTCCCTCTAAAGGCTCTAAAATTTTTGAACCATTGCTCTTTAAATTTGTCTGGAAGATAATCCTTCTCAAGTACCTTGGAGATAGGGCTAAAGTTGGGTAAGAAGTAGTATGACATCCTACTTTTTTTGAGGCTAAAGCGACTGATGAGCCAAATGTGAAAGAATAGTGCACATTCGATAAATCAGCCCATCCTATTTTCTCATAAAAATTAAGAGCTCGAATAGTTTTGAAAATGATGGCTAATGCAAGATTGACGTTGCAGCATAAACGAGAGAAGACATTTGCTACCATAGATTCAACATAGCCTAATATCTTTGGGAATATATCCAAACCATATATCGCCAAAGCTAGATATCTTGGATTTTTTGAATGTCAACTGTACTTGCCATTGCTTCTTTCAAACTAGCCCATGAGATACATTTACTATTTCCCTTTGTTTTGATATGACTCTAATCCAAGACTCTATTGCCCCAAGGATTTAAGCTAATTTTTCTTAGAAGTTAAAAGGTTTATTCAATGCTTTGCAGTATATTCTATCGACCTTTGCCCTCTCAATGTTAAGTAATGTAGTGTATTCATCAATCGTGAGGACCAAATCTTTATGATTGAAAGTGAAACATCAGTATGCAGGATTCCAAACCTGAAAGGCTGCTTGCAACAAAATGACATCCAAATGAATTTGGAATAGAAGAGCAATATCTTTGTATCTCTTAGTGAATGATTCCCTTTCAATATTGTCCTAATTGGTCCATATAATCTATAGATCTTACTAATAATTTTGACGGTATCCTATCTTGATTCTTTTATAATTATTGATATAAACCCTAGTTTAAGGATATCTTTATCTTCATGCTATTAGCATTTTGACCATGCTCGAACTTCCTTAAAGGGCTTTAGCTCCAAAGTGGATTGTTGCTCCATGACAAACACCCCTTGATGAACACTGAACCATTAATCAATTGTCCCATGGTGATGGTGATTGTAATGAAATAATGCATGGTGAAAAAGAAGAGCAAAAAGGGAACAAGTTAGTAACCAATACAAAATAATGGGAAAAAATAAAGAAAATGAGGAATAGTAATGGAAGCATATCATAAAATTTGCCTCGATAATAGGCAGTACGATGCCTAAGGGTAGACATGATGATCATAAATGTTGAGGTATTAAATGGGCAGCATAATGGCATGCCTGCATTAGAATTGCCTCTTCATGAAGTAACATGATACCTCACAAGGATTAAGACTGACGTTCTAAATGATGATGTCCTTTCATCACCATCTATATTAGCTATATGCTAAGTAGTCATTTGAGCAGCATGATGGCTTATTTCGATCAGATATAACTATTTTTAAGAAGGCATTATAGGTGATGGCATTGTAGGTAATGGCAATTCCTTATCCTTACCCACTTATTAAAGAGGATTTGCCATTGAACATAACAGCATATCCAAAAGGAATGATCATGATAATAAAAATGACAAATACGAATGGCAATGTCGCCCATCATTGCCTACATAACCATAGTATGTAAAGGTAAAGGTAAGAAGTGTTTCCCTGAGTGATCCTACTTTTTGGGTTATTCTAGCAGCGTCCGGTATGGTTTGACATAGTTTTGCTCATAAGGCTCACTACATGAGTTTAAGTTGATTCCTATTTTGGTATTTGAATCACTCTTCCATATGGTAAGGACAGTCAAGGCACCTTGATCCTAGGCCCATCATGGGTTTGGCAGAATGGGTTCGATTCGATAGTTGTATTTCCCTATGCAAATGCTGAGGGGTACTCATAAGAGACATAGGTAATTTACATCCCAAAAGATCTTGCAATGTCTATACAAAGGGTTACTCATGAAGGCAGATACTAACCACACCATGGTGTTTGGTGGGAGTCTTGTGCAAATACAAGTGCATGGTGTGTGCTGAAGACACAATTAAACCTTTTTGTTTTACTCCCATATTGTCATATTTATTTAAATAAACACTTAATCAGCACAAATATTCCCTAAAAATCACAGGACGAAAACATAAACAATAGAGATTAGTAAAGAAAAATAAAAAAAAGTTACATCTAAATAATTATAGAGATCGAAAAACTAAGAACCGAGTGAGCAATAGCTAGTTATAGGACTAACTCTCTAGTTTGGGTCCTTAGTGGAGTCGCCAAGCTGTCACCATATGCCTGACCTTTAAAACCTCAAATGATCCAAAGGGCATGGCATGCTCAACTTAAAAATAAATAATGGCTGCTTGTGGTCGAGCGTCTGTGTTATCCGACGATTAGGATTTGGATTAGGCGTAATAATGGAAAGGAGAAGAAAGAGACTATTAGGCGAATCGCTTATCCAACTAGTCTAGGATAGCCACCATAGAATAGCCATAAAATTGAAGTTGCCATCAATCATTTCGGGCTAGGCAGAATTAGATGCCTATTAAAAATAATATTTTAAGTTACAAAACTTGAAACATCAACTTTAGGGTCTACAAAGCTTAAAGATTCATTGGTTGGGTGGATTAGCATCTTTACAATACCCAAAATCGGTACCTATTAACTATGTCTCAATTTGGTTAAATCAATTTCATTTAGCCTCTATTTAGATATAATTCTCTTAAATGCATTAGGTTTTGTTGGAAATACAAATCTAGCTTTTTAAAGAAAACTAGATCACCTATGTGCCTCAAAGATGTGAGGAACGTAGGGCTTTTTTATGAAAATAGTGTCCAAATTGGATTTAAAAAATTGAATGTTTCGTATTAGGCACTAGAGAGATATCAACACAGAACATTACCTTGTAAATTTTATTGAAAAAATAAATTTTAGACATGACTGCACGATAATCACTACAAAAGGAAACATGTTAAAGACAAAAAGGAAGAAATATAATAATATCACAAACAAGCAATCATAAATGAAAGAATGTTGAAAAGAGAGACAATCAAAATGTATCTCATAATTGCCTTCGATTATTGAAGAATAATCAGATTGACAATTTTAGAGACAAACCTAGATTTGATGGTAATTTGAGGGCCAAAGATGATTTTAATAAAGTAGTCTAAGGCACCCGAATGAGAAAAACTTTTGGAATTTTTTGAGGCAAAATAGGGTTAGAGTATCCCCTCAGAGAGGTGGGGTTAGAGTATCCCTAATGATAGAGTTAGGAAAATATTTAAGAGTAAAGAAAAAATTTGAATCTTTAATTAAAAATAAGATTGGAGTATCTCTTGGAGCATTGGGTTAAAGTATCCCCAACGATAGAGTTAGAAAAATATATAAGAGTAAAGAGAAAATTTAGATTTTTAATTAAAGACAAGGTTGGAGTATCCTTTGGTGCAATAGAGTTGGAATATCCCCACTAGCGAAAGTATTAATATCAAATCTTTTTTTTTATTTTTATGTTTTAGCCTTAATCTAAGTCATAAGGGGCAAGTGTTATAGGGCAAACCAACTGGATGCATTATGAGACATTCGAATGTTTCGATAAAAGGAAATTCAAAAATTAAGTTGAAAACAAGGGACAACATTGTGTCATCTCTATTCTAGAATTTTGAGGTGCATCTGAAGGCTTCAGGGGTTAAATGAGGTACATTAGAAAGGTAACTCAATAAGGTTTAATATAAAAATATTTCAAAAGACCTAAAAAATCACTTTCTAGGTAAAATTAATTTTTGAAGTTAAGTCTATATCGACACTAGCAGTATGTACAAGGAAAAAGGTATGATGGAAATTAGAAAATCATTCCAAGCTTGTTCGAAATCGTTTATTCATGAACAATGCCTTTTTAGAAAGGGAATTTTGTGAAACTTTTAGGGAAAATATTTGAAAGTTTCATAAAAATCATCGAATGGGCCAAAATGTTGCACACTGGTTCTAAAGGTTCTAGATAGCAAAGGTTTGAAAGATCATAACTTTCTTGTCCATGATGATCCAAGGGAAAATAAGACACTTTATAAAGTTAATTTGATGCCCTTTAAGGAAAAAACTATTATAAAAATTAGATAAAATATTTTGTGCTTCAAAAATTATTTTTTGAACCTAGACTACAGTGCTATCAAAGCAAAAATAGGGGGATCATTCGATATCCTAGGTTTTTTGAGGTTCAAATTTGATTTATGGACATCCGAATGTCCATAACCTAGTGGAAAGAATAATAAGGGCATTAGGATTTCATTCCACAATCCCAGAATAGTTTGGGATGATGAAACAACCTGTTTACATGCCACGAAGGTATTAAACTCAAGATCAAGCCTTAGTATATTTTACTAAAAGGAGGTTATGCTTGCTGGGAAAATAGCATCTTTAAACTTCCATTACCATGAATCTAGAGCTATAATGTTTGCTTTATCCCTAAGATTGGAAGACTAATTTTATGAAAGCATTAAGTCCATGCTATTCTTCACTATTAGAAATAGCATGAACTTAACTTAGAGATTTTTCTAAAAATCAGATTTTAAGAAACAAGCAAGCATTTTAATGGAGATGTCATGAACAAAATATCGCACATATAAAGACAAATATGGATTAAACATGCAATGATAGAAGGTGACATTTTGACATGAAATAGGTGACAAAAATGGAAGAAGGTGACAAATAGAGAGCATAGAGATGATATGAACATGTTTAAGCAAAGGAATGGATGCTGGAGTTGTTAAGATAGC
>JBBYHO010143274.1:0-18080 GCA_038382025.1 Adansonia gregorii | reverse complement strand
TGACTTGGAAATGTCTTCTTAACTAAGACTTTTCTTTCGCAATATGATGAGAATAAGAATGTACAGATTCTTAATTTGTGCTCTAGTGAAGGGGACAATAAGACGAATCGCTTATCTTATTGGTTTCAGATGACCATCATGAAATGATCAACGATTGGAGTCGTCACTGACCATTTCAAGCTAGGCATGATCAGATACCTATTGAAACCTATGTTTTGAGTAATGAAACTCAAAACATCGATCCCGTGGTCTACGTAATACAAAGATTTGTTATTTGGGTTTGAGAGTTGGTTACGCACGATAAGGTATGAACCTCTTTACGACGCCTAAAATTGATACCTTACTAGCTATGTCTTATCTCAGTTTTGACTCTTTCGATTTTAACTTGTCATTATTTCGATATAACCCCTTTTAATGCATGAATCTTGTAAAAATAATCCAGGTTTTGATGAAAAAGATTTAATCTCATAGATGCCTCGGAGAGATGGGGAACACAGAGATTTTCGATAAAAATGACCTCTGGATTTTCCTTTGAAAATGGAATGTTTCACTTTGGGCATTAGAGAGATACCCACATAGAACATTACCTTTAATTTTATTTAAAACATTTGAAAACATGAATGCAAGTAATCATCACAAAGAACTCATGTTAGTAAGGTAATAAATGAAGTAACATAACATGGATCATTCAATACAATGATAAAGAAAATGGGTGGACTATTGGAATTTATCTCGTAATTGGCATCAATTATTTAGGAATAACTGAATTGATAATTTTTAAGACCCATCTGGGTTTCTTGATTAAATGTGGTTTGTTTGACATATTCATGGAAGTTCAAGAAAGAGAAAATTTTAATTGAAGTTGAAAGATAGGTTGGAGTATCCCTTCAAAAAAATGGGGTTGGAGTATCCCCGTGGATGGCAAATAATCTTTGATAAAGGAAGGTTTTTTGATAATTTTGAAAAGAGGGGTTGGAGTACCCCTCAAGAGATCAGGGTTGGAGTATCCTGTGCATGACATATCTCACACTTTGTAATGAAGTTGAGTTAGAAAAATTAAGTTGATAAAACCTTATGAGAAGATAGGTGAGCATTTTGATGACTTTTGGTGAAAGAAATTATTGTGAATGACGATGGTAAAGATGTAAAATGTGTTTGTGCCTTGATACAAGCCAACGGGAGGTCAAAGCATGTTCTCAAGTTTGATTGGGGTGATACGAGGACATTCGAATGTCTTAAGATGAAGCTCAGGAAGATAACTCAATTTTGGTAATAACCAAGAATAGGGGACAGCATCGGGCTATCCTGCTTCCCAAATTTATTTAAAATCAATTTGAAGGATTTGGAGAGTGGACAAGATACCATTAGAAGGTAACTCGATAAGGGTCAACCTAAAAATATTCCCTATATCCTAAAAAATCATTTTCCGGGGGGAATAAATTTTCAAATTTGGATCAATTTTGCTGCTACCAGAGCATACGAGAAACAAGGTGTGTCAAATTTTGAAAAATTATTTTGGACTTATTTGGTATCAAAAAATTGCAAATGATACCTTTCTAGAAAGGGAATTTCATGAACTTTTTATGAAAAATTCTAAAAAATTTTGGAAAAATGATTTAGTGCGTCTGAACAACCCAATTAGAATACATGTTCGGATTTCAGAGGTTCTACATAGTTTAGACTTGAAAAATCATAACTCTCTTATCTGGATTGATTTGGGGGTGAGTAACACATCTTTTAAAGATAATTCAATATGCTTTGATCAAAAAATATTAGAAAATTCATGAAAAATCTTTCAAAATTTTAAAGTAATTTTTCCATTTGTAATAGTTGTGCTGCCAGTAGGGGGAGAAAGCAAAGCAAGGGATATCTCTTATTTTTTATGTCTACGGGTCCAAACTCGAGTCATTGACATTCAAACATTTATGACTAAAGGGAAAGAGTGGCATGAGCATCACAAGCTTATTTGCATAGCATCGGAGTAGGTTGGGATGATAAAACAGCCTGTTGATCATACCACTCAAGGTTTTGACTTAAGAAAAAGGCATAACATTTAGGGGATAATTATAAGACCATTTTCATTTCAAAATTAGAAGATTTGAGCTTGTTTAACCTAGATTTCAGATCTGAAAAACTTAATTTTCCCCAAGATATTTTGCTAGCTTTAAGAAAAATGCTAAGTCCATGCTAATCGTCATTGGTTGAGGTTAACATGCTTGGCTTAGGGGGTTTCAAAAATTAGTTTTTATCAACCATCAAGCATGCATTTTGACAACAAACATACAAGGGGATGGCACATAACATGAATTGGAATGCTACTTTTACTAATGGCCTAGACAAAGAAAGTGTTATGCACTTTGACAAAAAAATGTTATGAATGCTGAAAATGGCAATGATTCATGCAAGTTAATGTGTAATTTTTTTGAAATGTGTTAGGCTAATGAATCATGCATGGATTAAGGATAACAAGATGCATGGACATGGCATAAAATGCATGAGCAAGAGATATCAAACTAATGAGGATGAAATGAGGCATTTTGCACATAAAAAGGGTATTAAGGTATCCAAATCTTAAACTACCATAGCCAAATGCCACTATAATGCATGATAATCCTAAGAGGTTAATGGAAACATGGAGAGCTCACTAAAATGATGAAGGTGCTGAAAAATAGAAAATGTAAGTGATAGAGTTTGAATTTATACCAACAAAACTTCAACTTTGGCCAAATAGTTGGAGCATCAGAGATGGCTTGAATTTTCCTTTTTTCCTTGTTGTAAATAAGCAAGAAAAAGAGAGAAATAATGAGGTTTTGGTTTTGGTATGGATGAGGATGATTTTTAAAATGTGTAAAGGTTAAGAGTGAGTGTTTTAGGGCTGTTTTTGGTTGGTGGGTGAAGAGCTACGGGATTTGTTTTTTTTTATATATGTGTGAATATGTTTTTAAAAGCTTAAACAAGCTGGAATCTAACCTTTTTCTGCTAAGATAGAAGCGGTCCATATATACTAGTCTTTTGGATCCAAATTAGAGGCATTTTTGGCCATTTCTCAAGGGGGACAAAGTGATGTCAGCATGGTGGCTATAGGGTGACTATAGGGAGCAACTAACCGCCAATGTGATAGGCATAGGGTCGCTGGTTTAAATGTTGAAATGATTTTTCAACAAATAGGGTGGCTGATGGTGATATTGGCCAACAATCTAGGGAGTAGGGTGATCATATGATATTGACTCTTGCTGATCCAATTTAGACCTTCAAAAAATATTTTGATTAATTCAAAATCCAAATTCATAATTTAATATGGGTTTTAACCTTTCCTGATACAAAGAAATTAGTTAAAATCGAGTTTCGAATCAATGGTGGATGAGTCAAAAATGCCCAGACCGAGAAAATAGCCTTCATGTATCGATACATTGCATAATGTATCGACACATTTAGTCGAAAAACCTTGATGGTATCGATACAATGAACATTGTATCGATACTATGAACCACTATATCGATACATGTTGATATGTATTGATACATTTCTTTACAGAATGCATGTTTTGGTCTTGGCATGGCCTAGTATCGATACATGACATCTTGTATCAATACAGAAGCTCATGCATCGATACATCTACATGTTTATCGATACAAATAGGGACATTTGAAATTTTTGGATCATTGGAGCATTGTATTGATACATTCAAGTAAAACTATGAATTTTCTCATATCTTTTGTCCCTGGACACCTTGAACTATATCATTTGATGCCACATCTATTCATTTACCTTTGGTATGATTCCTAGGCCTTCTTAACCTCCTCAAAATACTTTTTTGTCAAGCAACGTTATCTCCTGGCGATCATCATCTCTTCTTATGTCCATGCTCTAGATTGCAAAAAATTAGCCCGAACAAAATAAGATGTTTACAAAGGGTATTTTTTATCTTTCCCACCTGTACCAAGGGACATCTCTAGTTACCATGCTCAGTTGACTCTCTTCCTATTGGTTCTACCATGCTAAGCAAGAAGGCAGAAAGGGTGCGATAGCCTACAGCTGGAGATATGCCTACTATACCCTCTTACAATCATATATCTTATAAAAGTAACTTTTGTCATTAATTGTTGGGGCTCCAAAAATTTGCTTGAATCTATTCATGAGCAAATAGTTGAGGTTTGCAATGATTTATGATAGTTCATTTGTGTAAAAATATGTTTAAATCAAGTTTTTAAAGGCTGAAAAGTGACTCAAACTGGGCAAAAATGCCTTCGTGTATCGATACAAAACATGTTATATTGATACACAAGGTACTTTTACGTATGAGTATCGATACAATGAGCTATGTATCAATAATAAGAGCAAAAAATGTTTCTAGTGTTAAGACTTAGAAGCTTGTATTGATACTCCATGGATTTGTATCAATGATCATGCTTATGTTTCGATATATCTTGCCAAAAATCATAGCTTTAGCTACAGCCAAGGTCTGTATCAATACAAACATGCTAGGTATTGGTACCATATCTTAGGTATCGATACCAGACCCTCTTGTATCAATACATCATGTGAAAATTCAAGTTTTTGGTAATGTAAAGCCTCGTATCAATACTTGTACACCAATATAACTTGCGCGTACCTTTGGCTTCCCAATTTTCCTTAACTTGGTCACAAAAAGTGGGAAATTGACCGTGTATCATGTAAATTACTTTGATGACACCACAAAAAGTGGTGTTTGATACCTCATTTTTATATTTTCTTTTAACATATCCTATAGGCATTTCAGACCTTCCCAAAAATAATTTTTTGCCTGGCACCTTGTCACTTATAGTGCTCGACAACATGGCACCTGGTAGTCGTATCCTAGTTTTTATTTTAATTTTTGATTTTATCACCCTTCAATTAAGTCTTAGGGTGCCAAAAGTGGATCAAACAAAATGAGGTTTCGACACTCATGGCCATATAGATTGCATGCTATATATGGGCAATGTTTATAAACTAGAGACTATAAACAATGTTTATCAGCATGAGTTTCAACCTGTTGAGAATAAAGCTTATTGGCTGAAATATAATAGTCCACAACTGTGCCCTAATCTAAAAATGTGAAATGATCTTAACGGTCAGCCAAAATCAAGTTATATTTGTAATGAAATGGACCTTAAGGAGAGAGGCCAACCAAAAAGTTGCAGATTATGCAAGAATGAAGGCCAAAGCCATAAGAAATGTCTTTACAAAGTTGGCACATGGGGAGAAAGCTTGCATCATTGATTATCAGTTGCAAAATTTATCAATTTCATTTTGATGATGCAAATGTTATTTTTTTTAATGAAATGCAATGCAAGTTCTTTTTTATTTATCTTCTAATATAAATAATAGAAATATGTATTATAGAAAATAATATAATTATTAGAAAATTATTATATATAATGAGCCATATATAATTATTAATTATTTTAATCTAATTATTATAATAAAATTATCTTCCAATATAGGTATTTTAAGAAATTATTACAACCTGGCATACAGAGGAAAGTTCGCATCATTGATTATCAATTTTTATTTATAATTATATGAATAATGATTTGTATAACTGTTAAATTTATCAGTTTTATTTTGATGATTCGAAAGTTATTTTTTTAATGAAATGCAATGCAAGTTATTTTTATCTTCCAAAATAAATAATGGTGGAAATATAAATGTATAACAAAGCATAAAATAATACATTTATAACATAACTATGTAACTGTACAAGATTTTAGGATAACTATATAAATGTATAAATGTATAACATAAATGTACAAATTTGTAACTGTATAATTGTACAATGCAAGAAATTACAATCTAGCACACAAAGTAAAGTTTGCATCATTGGTTGTCAGTTTTTATTTATAATTATACAAATAAATGATTTGTACAACTGCAAAATTTATTAGTTCCATTTGGTTGATGCAAATGTTATTTTTTTAATGAAATGTAATACAAGTTATTTTTTTTATCTTCCAAAATGAATAATGGTGGAAACATAAATGTATAACATATTCAAGCACAAAATAATATATTTATAACATAACTATATAACTATACAAGATTTTAGGAAAACCATGTTAATGTATAAATGTATAACTATATAATTGTATATTGTACAATACAAGAAATAATGCATATCTACTAACTAGGGGCTCTTTCCTATGGAGTTGAACAATAATTTAGAGCTCTCCTATTACTTGGTGGCTATAATCTTTGTTTAACATTCTCAATTTCATTACCATGTATGCTTGACATTAACATCTTTAACCTTTTACTTTCAATGTCAGTACTTCTTCCTTAGTGGCTTCTTCTTTAATCGATGTGTAATCCTTAATAACCATATTAATGTCTGCCATATCAGAAAATTGTAGCCCACTACTAAAGGAAACAACACCTGCTGCACCAAAAATAGTATAAGTATTAGAAGAACTGGCACCTACTACACCAAAAATAGGATAGGTACTAGAGGAACTAGCACTTGCTGCACCAAAAATAGATTGGTACTGCTAGTCAATAAGGTACCAAACTGATATAAGGTAGACACATATGCTGCAACTGAAGTAAGTTGATTTGTACTAATAAGAGTCAAGAGGTTAGCATCTAACCTGGTTATTGGTGGCTCCAGCCAATAGCACCTATCATTATCATCAACCCCAACATGACTGAAGGAATATCAACAACTAGATGATAATCTAGGATCACGTTCTAGTTTAGGGTGACTAAATGACATCCTAAGTGCACTGCATTATCAATATGTGCCAAAATAGGTTGATTCATCCTCCGACTAAATCCATGCCATCAGTTGCATTTATGAAGCTTCATAAGAGGGTCGGATTTGAAGTTTGTTAATCATAAGACCTACTCTTAACATCATGAAATCAAGATGATAGAAAAATAAAAGGCCAACTTTAAGCATGAAACCATATGATGGTGTGAAATTGTTGTTCAAAATTTATGACCCTTAGCCAGTCGTTTGGAATATTTTTTCCAAAACTTGATCTAGTTGAATGCCTTTCAGCCTAATTTTTTGCATTATTACAGCGAATGTCAATTCTATAAACTTTTGTTAATGTTCACTGGTGTTTTAGGGGATTGGTTGTTGCATCCTAATCTGGCTAGGACCCTGTCTGCCTGGTGCCACATTATAACTTGAAAGCAAATTAATGTTGTATTTGCCCTCAGGATGTGCTATTCAGGATAGCTTTTGATGGAAGGCATGCCGTAATTTTATTTGAAATATATGGCCTCCATAGAGATTGCAGAAAAAGATAAAAATAATTACTGAACACTATGCAATAAGTTATATTAAATATGCATGTACTTAATGTAAACTATTGAAAAATTTACTTATTATGTCCTATATCGGTGAATTACTTTAGACTGCACCATCTATTCAAATATATAGAAACATGAATAACTTTTATGCAAGTACAAGCTGTTGTAATATAAATTAAATACTTAAATTTATTACTTTAATGCAAAAGGGTATAAGGGATCTTATCTAACCAATTGTGCA
Source organism: Adansonia gregorii (assembly GCA_038382025.1). NCBI lineage: Eukaryota > Viridiplantae > Streptophyta > Magnoliopsida > Malvales > Malvaceae > Adansonia > Adansonia gregorii. The sequence goes on along the minus strand of JBBYHO010143274.1, from coordinate 10,564 downwards.
AGAAATGGTAATCGATACCATGCCCATGACTACACCAGCATTAAATAGCAACCTATATCTTGCATCCTTCCAATTGCATGATAAAGTTCCTATACAATAACCCTCAACATATGAAACCCTAACTATACTTTGCAATGTCACTCAAATTTACCAAAAGTAGAAGATACATTAAATGAACCTGGTTTCGAAATTTACCGAGCTTTAACATTCTTCTAATGACACGTAAAATATATGTTTTAATAGCACATTCTAGTTGCCATTTAGTTTTATGTTGAGGGATATTATGGAACATTTGTGTCAACCAAGTCATTTTGATAGTTGAGCCCAAATAGCATTTTATGGAGGGATCACACCTAATAATTGATCAAACAAAGCCTTCTAATGTAACAGGCTTCCCTTTTTACTTCCTACGACATCTTCTAGGATGATTGTGCATTCACCGCATGAAAAATGAAATGTGTGCATCTCAGGTCTCCATCATTCAACCAATATAGGTACTAGTCCTATCTTATATTCACATCGGCTTACTAATGCCAGATGGTAAAATTTGGCTCTTCTTAAATAGTTTTTAATTAAACTATTCGGTGGTTGAAGAGAAACTTTATGCAATTTGTTCTTTAATCAAGTATCCTGTTACAAGAGCCATTAATTCATTAGTTATAAATTTTATAATTAATAATGATTTAAATATATGATTAAAAAATTTTAGTACCTCATATAATATCCTTGAGGAATGTGATACTCTTGTAATCTCAATGATGATGATGATGATGGAGCCACTGAATTGATCGAAAATTTTCCTCTAACAACAGTTTTCACTTAAATTCATCATTACGTAACCTTAAAATAAGAAGTAAACTAAATTTCCATAAATACAAAAAAAAAAAGCATACCTTCAAAATATTCAACCAGTTTAATCTCTTCAAACTGAAATTTAACTCATTTCCTTGCAATCATGATTTTATACAAAAAATAAACTTAATTACAACTAAATTACTACTAAATAATTTAGATTTAGTAATGAAAAATAAATAATTACCTAATATTTCAACAAGAAAATATTAACGCAAGCAAACCAAATTTTATCATCTTTAGATACCTAAAAATCAAAAGTAGAAATAAAAATAAATCAAACCTAAAAGAAACCCTTAAACTCCTATAATCAATGTAAAAAGAACTTTAAACTCTACAAATAAAAATAAAAATACCTTAGAAAATTTAAACTCATATAATCATATCAAAAAATACTTTTACAAATAAAAATAAATCATACCTCACAAAAAGCTCTTTAATACAATCAATTAGACCTCAGATACCTCAATCTTTAATTACTTTCCTCGTAGATGAAGAGAAAATGAAAATAAAAGCTCATTTTATAAGAAACCCCACCTGAGAGGGGAGTCATAAGCACACTTCCCCTTAAATAACTACCTCTCTCATAATTTTTAAGAAAAAGGGCAATTGAAGGGGGGTCATAGATAATGAACCTCCTACACATGGCTAAATAATTGACCCTCTACAATGAGTCACGGGTAGCACATGTGACACCCTACAAAGGGTCACTAGGCAAGGCCCTTAAACTTTTTTAATTTATTTTGTAAAAAATATTTTTTTATTTATAGGGGAAATCGGCACCTAATTTATCGATTTCCCTTGTACAAGTGAGAAATTGACACATTAAGTGCCAATTTCTCACTTATGTAGGTGAGAAATCCACACCTAATGTGTCCATTTCTCATCTACAAGTGAGAAATCGACACATTAGATATTGATATCTCACTAGTATAAATGAAAAATCCACACCTAATATGTTAATTTCTCATCTACTATTGGGAAATTGACATTTTATTTGATAATTTCTCAAGGAAATCTAAGAATTAACCTATTTTGGGAAATAATATGAAATCAGCTTATTTTGGAACCTAAAAATTTTTTGTAATATTTTAATAAAAAAGTCGTTTAAATATGCTTGATGAGTCTAAACTTGAAGGCCTTCATGTGAGTCATTTGGTGTTGTTTATTAGTTAAATTATGTTATTTGGTGTCATTTAGGTGCAGTTACAGCACATAAGTGATTGGTATTTGTGTGCCATTCACTTATTGAGAATAAATAATAATGCATAAAAATAATAAAAGCAGAGACATTTGCATGACTCTGAAGCAAATTGCTAATGTTGAAAAACATAGTTGTAGGTCATGGAACTGAAAAGACTTTGTTGGTTCCTCATATATAATATGCATAAAATCTATTTGGTCTTGTTCTAGACGTTCAAACATCTGAAAATGTAAATTGACAAAAGGTTTCATGATCACAAGTCATGTCAAAGGTATGGTTGAAGTCTAGCACTGTAGTCTTATAAAAAAGATATATTTTGATTATGTTATGGTCCTTAGAAAATTTTGTCAGTATTTTTCCCGTAATCCTTATTGATTAGGCTGCGAAATAGGCTATTGAAACTTTTGATTTCATGATTGGAAGAATATAGTAAAATCGTAGAATTGAGCTGTTTGCTCAACTCTATTTTAGCACCTATTAGTATTGCTAACTATTTTCAATGAGGATAATCATTTGTGTATTTTTCTCATACTTTCATATACACATAGTGTGAATAAACTTTCCAATCATGTATGGCTTGTTTGGTGGGCATTTTAGATAATTCAGTAAGAAAATCTGGAAGATAGTTTGTTTAGACTTGTGCAATACAGTAGCATCCAGCTAAAAAATTTGCATGATAGCCAAAACAATTTTTTGGCATTTTTTGAAGAATTTTAGATCGAATTATAATGAGTTAGCATTCATTAGAATTTGCTTTTATGATTTTATGTGATAATGATAATCCAAAATAAATTCAGATAGCTTGATAGGTCATATCTCTCTCTATTTCGAGTTTTTACAACTTTAGTGTCTACAACTCCGAGGCATTCATATGCCTCGGGATTGATTTCGAGAGTCATATTTAATGTGTCAATAAGTCTAGGTGTGTCCTCTAAAAGCTCCCTAGTGGCTCACAATAAAGCATCTAAGCTGAATTAAATAAAATTGATTTTTAATATTATTTTCAAAAGTATGATTTCCTCAATTTAGTCTGAATGTATTTTGTAATTTTTTTAAATGGAGTCAACTTCGATAGAAAATAGTGAAAATGGAGTCAATTAACGAGTAATTTTTGAGTCAAGTATTTCTTTAGAATTTTTCTTTTATAAATGATTTTTATTGCAAATCAGTTTTAAATTCAATCTAGTCCTGATAAGAGTTAGGATACATTTTTTAATGATATTTGCATGATTTCAATCAAATAGGAAGGGGATTATGATTGAACACATATCATTGAAACTATGGAAAAACAAATTCAAATGCATGTAATTGTTTGGTACCAAGTATCGGGCATCACAAGAGGGACTGAGTCCTTATTTGTGGTATAATTAAGTCATGAGCCCAACTTTATAGATCTTTGGTTATGCAAATCATAAAATCATTCCTTTAGAGTTTATTAACTCTTTATTGGATAGTTTTAGTAGGTGATTGACCACATCTATAGCAAAAATAGATAGATGACAACTTTTAGCATAGTCACTCTCGTATTTCAATATGAAAGGTTAAAACAAGTGATTCGTCTAACCAGCTGTGGCTCTATGATGATTTGAAATGTTGTTTGCTCTAACATATTGAGGCTCATATCTCAATATATTATGATAATGATAATGTTTCATGAATATTATAAAGGCATGCTTTGATCAATATCTATAAGTTTGTCATTCCCATGGTCTTTTTTCACTACTCCTTTCACTTGGTTCTTAACGATGTCTCATATATTTAAGTGCCAATCTCTAGGTATCATATACCTAGAGTAGTTAATAAATCTCAAGACATGTCTATCTCTGAAACTTTTGTAAGCTTTCCATTTTGATAATATCAAAGTATTCCTTGCAATCTCTACTTTATTAATCTAGCTCTCTATAAGTACGGCATGTCACATTTTCATTTGTCTTTCTTTATAAAAAAGTATAATGGTAATTATTGTAACATGGCCTGGATGGGAATCCTGACCAAGCTCGATTTAAACGGCCCTTGACTATATAGGTGGTGATGTATCATTATTTCAAAACTATTTATTTTTCTTTTTTTAGGCCATATCATATTAATATTCTCTTATTTTTGGGGACTCGTTAGTTAAGAAGAACCATTTGCCCGTCTTATCCTTAAACAGTCATCATGAAATGACCATTTATTTAGAGTCACCACCAATCTGTTTTGGTCAGGTGAGATTGGTCACCTGCCGAAATTAATGCTTTAAGGGTCACAAAACCCTAATGATAAATTTTGTGATCTATAGAGTACCGGCGATCGTTTTTAAGGGTTTGAGAGTCAATTATAGCCACAAGTAAGGATCGACCTTCTCATGGTACTCAAAATTGGTGGTCATGGTTAATTTGAACTTTAATTTTTATCCGGCTTTAATATATGGTATTTAACTACAATTCTCATATTGTTAAAATAAGATTTTATTGTTCCATTAGAAAAATCGAGGTTTTGCATTTTGAAAATCAAAACGTCTTATGTACCTCTACCGAAAATCCAATGGGACACGAAAGTTTTTATTATTCCCTTTTATACCCAACTGAAACCCAAAGGGACATAAAAGGTTCTAAAAAGCCAAAATGCCTTTCACATCCTGCTGGAGTACCTGGTAGAATGTGAAAGGTTTTTATTTGTATAAAATTCTCGATTTCAATTTTGAAAAAGGTATCTCATCATTATAATGATCTATAAAACCCCTATCACGTATGGGTGGAAAGAGTTTCACATATCACTCTAACTCTGAGACAATGTCTTTATTTTACAAAGACATACGAATTTTGTTTGAAACAAAAATAAAAGACTATGACTTGGTCTAGACACTAAAGTACTAATTCGGATCTGAGGACTAAAAAGATGGAAGAAAAATGAACCTATCCTTAAAGTATACATTTCGGTATAAAAACACCCAGAGGTTACTTAGGACTAGGTTTTAAGAACCATTAAAATATCCCTAAGGCTTACCATCGATCCTAAGGCACTCGGTAACTACTTAGGATTGGCTTCTAAGGAAAATTAAAATATTTCTAACGCTTACCATCAACACTAAGGCACCCGTTGTGTTCTAAGGAAAATTAAAATATTCCTAAGGCTCACCATCAACACTAAGGCACCTGATAAGGAAAATTATGAAAATGTCCATTGAGCATACCTTTGACATAAAAATACCTCGGTACCCCTAATGGACTCAAAAATGACCTTAAAAGGCTAAATGAACCCTAAACATTCACCTTTGGCATAAAAGCATCTTGGTGAGAAAAAATTACAAAAATGCCTTTAAGGTATACCTTCACCATGAAAGAATCCTGGTGCCCTTAATGGACTAAAAAATGACCTTAAAAGGCTAAAAGGACCTTAAACATTCACCTTTGGCACAAAGGCATCCCAATGAAAAAATTACAAAAAAATCCCTAGGGTATACCTTCGACATGTGAGTATCCTAGTACCTCTAATAAACTGGAAAGGACAAGTAATGATGATTCTTACTCTAAATGGTTAATTTACATTACAAAAATGACCTAAAGTATGAAAATTTCTAATGGGTCCTTAAATTTCTTAAAATTAAATATTAGTCCTTAATTAATTTAAAATGCAAAAAAAAAAAAAGATAAATTTTTTCACCCAAAAACACCCAAAATGAGAAGTTTAAATTTTAAAATAACCTAACTTTCAAAAATACCTTTAAGTGCCTAAATTTTAAAAAATTATATTCGTACCCTAACAGAGAACCAAAAGAATATAAAAAGTTTTATATTTTTAGCACCTCCTCGGAGGACCAATGGGATGCTAAAAATATTTAAAATAATCTAAATGGATGATTTCACGCTAAAGATAACAATTTTTGTCCTAAAAATGCCAAATTTCCCTAAGGATCCCTAAACTTTCTCTTTTTTCTACTTAGGTACCGAAGTAAAAAAATTAAAAAAACCTAAATCATCACAAAATACAATTAATCAGGTAAAAATCAGCATGTAAATCATGGAAAACATCCATAAAAAGGTTCAGTCAAACACCTTTGACCAAAAAACAAAATTTGCCATTATTTTTAAACTAGCCCCTAAACTTTGAAAAATTACAAAATAACCCCTAAACTGTGAAAAATACCTAAATCATTATATGAAATACCCAAAATCAGTTTCCAAGTTATGAATGAATCTTTCGATCAAATCCTTTGATCATACAACAAATTTACAAACTAGTCTCTAAACAGTTAGACATTTGCAATTTAGTCCTTAATCAACCAAAACCATCATGAAAACACATCATTAAGGCATGAAAATCCGCTTGGAATCAGCAGCAAAACATGGAAAAAGTACTCATTAAGATTTAGCCAAACATGAGGCTTGTTAAAATAAAACTTTTCCTTTTTTTTCGATTTGGTCCCTAAGTTTAACATTTGTTACAAAATGATATATTAATATCAATTCTATGCTAAAACTAACCAAAACCATCATCATCCACTCAAGATTAGGTTCGGCCAAGGTAGGATTCATCAAGCAAAAAAAATTGTCATGATGGAAAAATAAGTAAAACACATATATATACACAATTTTCATGCATAAAAACATAACTTTCAAACATATAACAACCAAGTTACCACAAATAAAGCAAGACAACATATATACATGTGATATTACAACAAAATGACCATGAAATCAGCAAGAAATAGGAAGGAAAAAGGTGATTACCTTGGCCGAAAATCAAAGGGGTAGGATTTTATCTTATTTTTATTTTTTTCTTTTTCTATCTCTTTTTTTTCATTTTTCCTTTCTTTTTCACTTCAATTTTTTTCTCTTTTTCCCAAAAGCGCTTAACGAAGAAAAATGTCTCTATTCATAAAGGAATGGGCGGCAATCTTGCTACCTAAATGGAGTGGCCGAATGGTCTTCCTCTTTTTCTTCTTCTTTTTTTTTATGTGAAGATGGTTTGTTAGGTTGGATAACCATAATTGTTGTCATAAACCCATGCTCTTGTTATCATTTCTTACAAGCCACTCTATTATCAAGCTCATGATGAAGTTGATCAGCTCATGTAATGGGTAAATGGAATGTAACCAACTTGGTTAGAAAGTAATTAGATGAAAAAATAAGCTAGTTAGCATGTAACTGGTTTGAAAAACTAAATAAACTTAAATTAAATAAAATTTCTAAAAATCAAAATAAAATTTGAATTAATGTTAATTGATCATAGACGAAATTTTAAAAATGAAATGGTGCAAAAGATCTTGATTAGAGGTTAAAAACTCATAAAATTTTACGAGAAATGCCTTAATGTAGGAAAATTGATATATATAAAAAAATTCAAAACCCATAAAATAAATTAAAATATTCAAAACTGTTTTAATAGGAATTAAACGAAAATATTAGATAATTTTAAAAATTTTAAACTGAAAAAAATTTCTCCGAAAACATTTATAGAATAGAAAACTTAATTTTTTGAAAACAGGGGAAGCTCAAGAGAAAAAATCAAAACGAATAAATTTTTGAAAATTGAAATAAAGTGAATTAAATAATAATATTTGATGAATTTTAAAAATCATAAACCAAAAAAAATCACCCCGAAAACATTTATGGAGTAGAAAACTTCATATTTTGGAAATAGGGGAATTTGAAGAAAAAAATTCAAAACTCATGAAAATGAATGGATTTTTAAAAATTGAATTAAGGTAAATCAAATAATAATATTTGATGAATTTTAAAAATCATAAACTAAGAAAAATCACCCAGAAAACATTTACGGAATAAAAACTCCGTATTGTGGAAATAAGAAAATCTCAAGAAAAATATTCAAAATGAATGAATATGAATGAATTTTTAAAAACTAAATTAAGGTGAATCAAATAACAATATTTGATCAATTTTAAAAATCATAAACCAGGAAAAAATCACCCCGAAAACATTTACGGAGTAAAAAAGTTAGTATTTCAAAAATAAAGAAATTTCAAAAAAAATTCAAAACTCATGAAAATAAATGTATTTTCCAAAACCAATTTAATTTGAATCAAACAATAATATTGGATGAATTTTGATATTTGGCACTCAAGAGGATTCCACCAAAAATTTTACAAGTAAAGAAAAACTCGTATTTTAAAACCAAAAAAATTATAAAATTTTATTGACACTGAAGTAAAATAAATTTAAGACCATATATTATTCAAAACATTAATTTCTAAGGTAAAGAAAATGAACTTGTAAAATTTTAAAAATAGATCAATAAAAACCAAACGTAAAATTCACAAGCATAACACCCGTAAGACTATAAAATTAAAAATTAAGTTATAAAATTTACAGTTTTATACTTCATGGTAGAAAATGCCAATACATATTTTTCCTTGAGTATTTATGAATTTTTAGGGTAAGAATCAGCATAAAATCACACCAATATCGGTAAAAATATTCAACCACAATTTCTTGAGTTTTTTAAGAAAAAGCTTAGAAAATTCCTAAAAATAGGAAAATTAACCATGAGATCATCTGTAGAGGTAATTTCCAACATTTATCAAGAACTTGTTCAAAAAAAAATTTCCTTTGTGGATTCGTTTTTTTACTTGAGAAAATATATTTTTTTATCATGTATATATACAGTTATTTACATATGACTAATTAAAATTATAAAAATGCGAAACCCTTGTGATAAAAGTTGACCTCCATTAGAGTGGCCACTGCATTTTCATTCTTGGATACTTGAGACTTTCGAGGACAGACTGTCTGGATGAATTTAGGTATTTATAGCTGCCCCTGTTTGTCCATTGCTGAGAATCAGGAATAAGACAAAGACCAAATAGACATAATTTTATCTGGGCCACAAAGCACAAGAAAAAACAAGATATGAACATATATATTAGACCTTACTGATTAGAAGGGGAACATTAAACCTATGGTGCAGTTAACATTGAAAATAAGTTGGTCTAGGCCAAAATGCACAAACCAACTAGTAAGACAAATGAGACCAAGCAGTCAAGTCAACAAATGAAAGGAGTTACTCAGGACTAAGCCGACTGGTAGACAAAGGATACAAAGGTAATACCTAAGGTTAAACGTAACAAGTCCATCTAGGACTGAACCATTACATCGAACAAGATCAAAAGAAGTTTGACCAGGGTAAACCATCACGTCAAACAAAAGCGAAAAAAAAGTTTAACCAGGGCTAAACCATCACATCAAACAAAAGCCAAAAAAAAGTTTGACCAGGGTTAAACCATCACGTTAAACGAAAGTGAAAAGAAGTTTGACCAAGGCTAAACCATCACGTCAAACAAAATTAAAAAAAATTTAACCATGCTAAACCATCACATCAAACAAAAGTGAAAAGAAAGTTTGATCAGGGCTAAACCATGATGTCAAACGAAAAAAAAAGTTTAACTAGGGCTAAACCATCATGTCAAACGAAAAGAAAAAAGTTTAATTAGGGCTAAGCCGTCACATCAAACGAAATGAAAAAAAGTTTAACTAGGCTAAACCATCACGTCAAACGAAAAGAAAAGAAAGTTTGACCAGGGCTAAACCATCACCTCAAATGAAAGTGAAAAAAATTTTGACCAGGGCTAAACCATCATGTCAAACGAAATGAAAAAAAAGTTTGACTAGGGCTAAATCATCACGTTAAACAAAATGAAAAGAAAGTTTGACCAGTGCTAAACCATCACGTCAAACGAAATGAAAAAAAAAGTTTAACCAGGGCCAAACCATCACATGAAATAAAAAGAAAAGAAAGTTTGACTAGGGCAAAAGAATCATGACAAATGAAATGAAAGAAAAGTTTGACCAAGTAAAATGTAGCAGGACTTGATCGAGTGTAGCCTAGTAAGTAACAATTAGATCGAGTACGGTCAATTAGAGATAAACTTTAATAAGGTTGGAGTAATTTGATATTTGAGATCTTTGAGGAAAGCTTGACTTACCTTTTGATTTTTAAACATCATCCATTCTAATAGTTTTTTTTCTTGCTTTATTACTACAAACCTGTGAATTAGACAATTACGAATATCCTTGCATTATGAATATGCACGGATTTTTATGATTAGATTTATTCCTTATTTTTTTATTTTTCATTAATTTTTTTTTAAATCGTGATTCAACCCACTTCAAAAGCTTGAAAACATCTTCAAAAAGCATAGAGAATCTTTCTGGCGGTAAGCGTTTAGTCTTGAATTTGACATTATATTTACAAAAATAATCATTTTTGCCCTATAAAGAATTCAGATTACGATGCACCAGCATCCTCTAGTGACTGAAAGAGAATGGTATGATTAGGAATGTGTGGGGGATGCCTTTTATGGTCATGTGGTGCATCAATAGCATCTAATGGTTGAGGAAAAAGGATCTGATTAGAAATATGGGTGATCTCTGTGCCCTAAGAAAAAAAAAACTTTGTGATGCATCAATACCATCTAGTTGTTGAGGAAAAGAGATACGATAGGAAATATGGGCGATGTCCTACTCGAAGAGAAAACAAGACTTTATGATGCATCAATACCATCTAGTGGTT
>JBBYHO010143163.1:0-40083 GCA_038382025.1 Adansonia gregorii | reverse complement strand
TCTATGATTAATACCCTTGAAATATAAGAAATATAATAATAAAAGAGTCTTCCACGAATTTAACTCCAAAAATCCAATTTTTTTCTTATCAGTTTCCAGAAGCTTGTCAATCATAAGGCATGGTCATGCCTTCTTGAAGATGATCTTCTGCCTACTTTATGCACTCTCTTCCAAATGACTTGATTTTTACATGAGAAGCCAAAATCATGCTTTTAAACCAGATTCCATCCAATTTTTGACAATTCACCACCTAAATTAAAACAAACATAATATCCATAATTAAGCACAAAATATAACTAGAAAATGAGGGAATTAAACACAATAACACATAACTATTTATAACCTATCATGATGCCCATAATCAATACCTTACTAGCTATGTCTTGTCTTGATTTTGATTCTTTCGATCCTAACTTGTCATTATTTCAATATAACCCTTTTAATGCGTGAATCTTATAGAAATACAAATCCAAGTTTTGATGAAAAAGATATAATCTCATATACGCCCCGGAGAGATGGGGAATATAGAGATTTTTAATAAAATGACCTCTGGATTTTACTTTGAAACTAAAATGTTCCACTTTGGCATTGGAGAGATATCCACGTGGAACATTACCTTTAATTTTATTTGGAATGATTGGAAAACATGAACGCAAATAATCATCATGAAGAAATCACATTAGTAAGACAATAAATGAAGTAACATATCATGGATCATTCAATGCAATGATAAAGAAAAGGGATGGACTATTGGAATTTATCTCGTAATTGGCATCAATTATCTAGGAATAATGGAATCCGTAATTTTTTTAGATGTATCTGGGTTTCTTGATTAAACGAGGTTTATTTGACGTATTTATAGAAATTCAAGAAGGAGAAAAAAAGATTAATTATAGCTGAAAGATAGGGTTAGAGTATCCCCTCAGAAAGATAGGGTTAGAGTATCTTCATGAATGGTAAATAATTTTTGACAAAGGAAGATTTTTAAATCTTGACAATTTTGAGAAACGAGGTTAGAGTATCCCCTCAAAAGGTCAACATTGGAGTATCTCTATGAATGAGAAATCATTTTTTACAAAAAAAGATTTTTAAATCCGATAATTTTGAAAAGCAAGGTTGGAGTATCCCCCAAAGTGGCATGTCTAGTACTCTTTGGAATGGTCAAGTTAGAAAATATAAGTTGACAAAACTTTTTGATTTATGAAATATGTGAGCATTTCGATAACTTTTAGCAAAAGAAATTATTGTGAATAAGGATGACAAAAATGTAAAATATGTTTGTGCCTTGATAAGAGCCTATGGGAGGTTAAAGCATGTTCTCTAATCTAATAAGGGTGATACAGAGACATTCGAATATCTTAAGGCAAAATTTAGGAAAAAAGTGAATTTTGACCAAAACTGAAAATAGGGGACAAAGCGAAACAAGGGGTATTTCTTATTTTCTTTATGTTTACGGGTCTAAACTCAAGTCATTAACATTCAGACATCTATGACTGAAAGGAAAGAGTGGCATGAGCATCACGAACTCATTTGTATAGACCTGAAGTAATTTAGGATGATGAAACAGCCCCTTGATCATACCACTCAAGGTATTGACCCAAAAATAAGGCATGAACATTTTGAGAACAAGTGTAAGGTCATTTTCATTGCACAATTAGAAGATTTGAGTTTGTTTAACCAAGGTTCCAAATCTAAAAAACTTAATTTTCCCCAAGATATTTTGCTAACTTTAAGAAAAATGCTAAATCCCTGGTAATCCTCATTGGTTGAGGTTAATATGCTTGGCTTGGGGAGGTTTTAAAAATCAGTTTTTAATAACCATCAAACATGCATTTTGACAAGGGGAAGAGCACAAACGTACAAAGGGATGACACATAAAATGAATAGGGATGCTAACTTTACCAATGGTCTAGACAAGGGAAATGTTATACATTTTGACAAGAAAATGTTACGAAAGGTAAAAATGATAATGATTTATAACAAGATACAAGCTGATATATAAATATGCTTGAAATATGTTAGGCTAATGATTCATACATGGACTAGAGATAATAAGATGCATGGATATGGCATAAAATGCATGAGTAGGAGCTATCAGAATAATGAGGATAAAATAACGCATTTTGCACATCAAAGGGGCATTAAGGCATCCAAATCCTAAACTACCACAACCAAAAGCCACAATAATGCATGATAATCCTAAAAGGGTGATGGAAACATGGAGAGCTCAGTAAAATGATGAAAATGCTAAAAAATAGAAAATGAAAGTGATAAAGTGAAAAGTTTTACCAATAAAACTTCACTTCTTGGCCAAATAATTGGAATAGTAGAGATGGCTTTAATTTCCCTTCTTTCTTTGTTGTTAATAAGTAAGAGAAAGAGAGAAATAATGAGGTTTTGGTTTTAGTATGGATGAGGGTGATTTTTATAATGTATAATGGTTGGGGAATAAATGTTTTAAGGCTATTTTTGAGTGATGGGTGAAGAGCTATGGGATTCTGGTTTTCTTAATGTACGAATGGTTTTGTAAGTTATAAATGAGCTAGAATCTAACCTTTTTTAGCTAAGATAGAAGTGGTCCCTTTATACCAGCATTTTAATGTTAAATTAGAGGTATTTTTGGTCATTTCTCAAGGGGAAGAAGGTGATGTCAAAATGGTGGCTATAGAGTGGCTGTAGGGAGCTACTTGCTGCTAATGTGATGGGCATAAGGTGGCTAGTTTAAATGCTAAAATAATTTTCCAGCAAATAGGATGGCTGATGGTAATATTAGTTAACAAGCTAAAAAATAGGGTGATCATGTGATATTGACCTTTTTTTATCTAATTTGACTTTAAAAAATGTTTTGATTAATTTAAAAGTCCAAATTCATAATTTAACGTGGGTTTTAATCTTTTTTTATACAAATAAAAGTTAAAATTAAGTTTTTAATCAATGGTGGATGAGTCAAAAAATGCTTGGACCATGGAAAATTAGCTCGGTTGCTAAAAAATTAGCCCAAACAAAATAAGGTGTTTACAGTTACCCCTCTTTAACTGTTGTTGAGATTTAGAAATAGGGCAAAGTCAAATGACAATAGTTTGTCTGGGGTGGAACGATGCTCCCCAAAACACTAGGGTATTAGGTTTTTTAAGGTTTGACCCCCTAGGTAGGTGCAAAGTAACGTGGATTTTTTATATGGGCACTGCTGGCTTATGCGAGCTTTGACTTAAACTTAGGTGCCACCAACTCTTGTGGGCTTTAATTCAAGTACCCTCAGCTTATGCAGGCTTTGACTTAGACTTAGTTGCCATCAGCTGGTATGGTCTTTGACTCGGGTGCTGCCAACTTGTATGGGCTTTAACTTAGACTGGGGTACCACCAGCTCGTATGGGCTTTCACTCAGGTGCTGCCAACTTATGCGGGCTTTAACATAGACTTGGGTGCCACCAACTCGTGTGGGCTTCGAAAATGATGCCATTGACTTATGGGCTTTGAAAAGATATTACTAACTTATGGGCTTTGAAAAGATGTTACTAACTTATGGGCTTTGGAAAGATGCCACTTAGTTGTGGGCTTTAAAAAAGTGCCATTGACTTATGAGCTTTTGTAAAGGTGCCACTAACTTATGAGCTTTAAAAAGATGCCACTGAGTTATGGGCTTTAAAGGGTGCCACTAACTTATAGGCTTTTGTAAAGGTGCCATTGACTTGTGGGCTTTGAAAAAATACCACCTTCTTGTGGGCTTTAAAAGGATGCCATTGACTTGAGGGCTTTTATAAAGGTGCCACTAACTTGTGGACTTTTATAAAGGTGCCACTGACTTGTGGGCTTTGAAAAGATACCACTGACTTATGGGCTTTAAAAGGGTGCCACTGACTTATGGGCTTTTGCAAAGATACCACTGACTTGTCAGCTTTAAAGAAGTACCACTGATTTATAGGCTTTGAAGAGGTGCCACTAACTTATGGGCTTTGAAAGGGTACTGATAAAGTTGTTTTTTTTATAAAATTTCTAATACAAGTTTTTCTTAACAAAAGTTCATGACAAAAGTTCTTGATGAAAGGGTTTTGACACTAGTTCTTGACGAAATGCTTAACAAAGCTTCTAACGAATGTTCTTGACAAAAGTTTTTGACGATAGTTTCTAGACAACAATTTCTTGACATTAGCCTTTTGATAGTAGTTCTTGATAAAAAAGGCTTTGGCATGAGGTGATGAGGAGAAAAGAACCTTACCTAAATTACAAAAGAACCTTACCTGAATTACACTTGGACTATGAAGCTTAGAGCATTTACCAAGAATTCCTTAAATGTTCAATAAACCTGGCTTGGAGTGATATTGTAAAAATGACGATTTATGATGGCAATGTGAATGCATGTTATGGAATATGATCATGATTGCATGATATGAAGTCTAATATAGGAGATTGTTGTAGTTTTTTTTGTTATAGTTTTCCTTGTACATCATTCAAACTCTCATAGGGTTAGCAATTTGTCTTTGATGCGACTATAGATGAAAATGTTCCTAATCCTGCTAGGGATTATAGGTTGTCCCTGCTCCACTAGAGATGTGACCAAAAATTTAGTCTCAAGAATTTAGACTATTGTGTTTCTCGATTTGGGAAGTTCAATTATTTTCTTGACAAATCAAGGGCATCATCAACAATTTGGAGACTATTCGACTGATTATGTTGACATCTCTGGTTTCGATAGGATTTTGATAGAATGCATGGGTTAATTTTTTGTTAGCCTAAACTGGTTCTTCTTAAGATGTGGCTTTTGAAAGCAAGAAATAATTTGGTGTATAGTTATGCCAAACTGGTGTTTGGACGTGAAATGTGCATGATCTTGACGATCGGGGTATAAGTAAAGTTCCTTATGCTTTTCTTTTCTTTTCGATGTAATATCAAGATGTCCTGATGCATATTTCAGTTAAACGAAGCATATGTGCCCTCGGATGTCTCTATACAAAGGTTGGATCAGCTAGTAAAAAACATCATGGCTGATAATTATATCTCATTCACTGATGATGAGATCCCACCTAAAGGCAGAGGTAATTACAAACTACCTATTATAAGGGATGCATTTTGCCTAAAGTGCTTATAGACAATGGGCCAGCCCTTACTGCCCTTACTCTTATATGTATGACTACATTCAGCAAACTCCTTATCGATCAGTGCAAAATCAAAAATAGCCACACCATAGTTTAAGCTTTTGATGGAACGTGTTGCAGAATAATTAAAAATATCATAATCCAGCTCCTGATAGGCCCATGCACATATGAAGCGGACTTTCAAGTTATGGATATTAATCCTTCTTACAACTGCCTATTGGGAAGACCATGGATACATTCCACCAGAGCTATCCCATTTTCTCTCCATTAGAAACTTAAATTTATGATAAATGACAAAGTAGTCATCATCGGGGCTGAAGAAGAAATGATCGCCACTACTTTCACTAAGGATATTTACGTAGAGCCTAATGAAGATGCATCGGACTCATCCTACCAGTCCTTCAAGTTTATTAATGCAACATTTGTGAGAGAAAGATTAACAATAGTCAAACTCTATTTGTCAGAGATTGCCCACTTAGGTTTAAAAATGACTGTTGGCAAAGGTTCCCATGATGAAAAAGGGCTTAGAAAGAATTTACAAGGGATGGCCTGAGCCTTACAAGTTACCACTCAAGCCAACAAAAGAGATTTAGGACTCAAAGCCAATGCACACTCAAGAAAGCAGTAAGAAAAAAGGATCTGGAACCAAGAGATGATATAATCATTGAATCGAGAGAAAGAGTCAAAGTCAACAATGTTCCCATCTCTTCATAAGATATTTTGTTCAGGAAGAGATTACTGTAGTTTTTCTTATACATCATTCAGACTCTCATAGGGATGGCAATTTGTCTTTGATGCGACTATAGATGAAAATTTTCCTATTCCCACTGGGGATTATAGGTTGTCCCTACTCCACTACGGATATGACCAAAAATTTATTCTCAAGAATTTAGACTATTATGTTTTTTGATTTGGGAGGCTCAATTATTTTCCTAGCAAATAGAGGGCATCATCAACAATTTAGAGACTATTTGACTGATTATGTTGATGTCTTTGGTTTCGATAGGATTTTGATAGAATGCATGGGTCAATTTTTAGTCAGCCTAAAATCGTTTTTCTTGAGATATGGCTTTTGAAAGCAAGAAATGGTTTGGTGTATGGTCATGCCAAACCGATGTTTGGATGCAAAACATGCATGATCTTAACGATCAGGGTGTAAGCAAAGTTCTTTGTGCTTTTTTTTCCTTCCGATGTAATGTCGAGATGTCCTAATGCATATTTCAGTTAATTATTAAACATTATCAACAAAATGACAAGTGTAATCTGAAGCGTACAAGGGTTAAAAGAAGCAAGGTAATATTTATTCATGACAACAATGAGACATAACTTGATACATCTTTTAACTAACTCCATACATATTTTGACAAACAATAAATAGGGTAGCGAGAAAGATGATCTTTTGGGCAAAAGATGCCTTTGACAATCATGACATGGATGTTCTTTAAGTGCTTTTCAAAATCTTTCTTAAACAATAAATGTGTCTAGCTTGAGCTGATCTTCGAAAGATCCCTAGGATTGCTTTGCATTGTCCTATAGGTACTCTCAGTTTATGTCCCATCAAAATTAATCTTCTCAAATTACCCTTATGGGTTTTCAACTGTAGTTGGGTTGGTTGCCCAGATGTCTTTTTTGGATTTTCATCTAGACCTCTTTTTATTTTCCTCTATTTTTTTTTGTTTTTTTCATTTTTTTCTTTTGCCTTGTTTTTGTGTTTTTTTTTTGGTTTCTCTCCTCTTTTGAGGGACTTTTTTTCAGATTTTCGCCCTTTACGTGTAATATTTCTTAATGAAATCTGAGTTGACTAGGTTCGGCAAAACATTATTGTCCATTTTTGACAAGATTAGGGCCTTTCAAAGAAGGCTTGATTTATGACATACAGTCTTTTCTAATTAGGGGTCCACTTACCCCATGCATCTTTGGGAATTATAAGGATCTTTTTTAATACTAATTTGCCTGGGTGAAATTGTCATCTGTGCATCTTTTTGTCGTGGGCTCTAATCATATGTCTTTGATACATTTAACCATCGTAGATGGCCTTCATGCATTTTTCCTTGATGAAGCTAAGTTGGTTATATCTATTCTTAACCCATTCATCTTCTTCAATTTTGGTTTCCATTAAGACTCTAAGATAAAAGATCTCAACTTCGATAGACAATACAGCTTCCATCCCATAGATAAGAGAAAATGGGGTAGCACCTATGAAAGTGTGAATTGAGGTCCGAAAGGCATGAAGTGCAAAGAATAGCGTCGCATGCCAATCTTTATAAGTCTTAGCCATTTTCTTAACTATTCTTTTAATGTTTTTGTTGTTGCCTTGACTATTCCATTCATATTTGGGCGATAAAGGACAAAATTATGATGTTGGATCTTGAACTGTGAACAGCTGCTTGCATCATTTTATTGTTTAAATTGCTTGCATTGTCTTTGATGATTTGGTTTGGAAGGCCATATCTGCAGATGATGTCCCGCTTGATAAACTTATAGATGGTATATATAGTAACATTAGCATACGAAGCAGCCTCAACCCATTTAGTGAAATAGTTAATTGATACCAAGATAAAATGATATCCATTGGAAGCTTTAAGGGTGATTGGCCCTATCACATCCATACCCGACATGGAGAAGGGCCATGGGGCCGTCATGACATGAAGTGGGCTCGAGGGATATGGATTTTATCAGCATAGATTTGACACTTATGGCATTTTTGGGCATAATTGATGCAGCCTCCCTCAAGAGTCAACCAATAATAACCCACTCTCATGATTTGCTTAGCCATCTGATGTCCATTAGCATGTGTGCCGTAAATCCCTTCATGAACTTCTTCTAGTATCTTTTTGGCTTCAAGAGTGTCAATGCATTTGAGCAATACTTGATCGTGACTCCTTTTGTAAAAGATTTTTCCTGAGAATAAATCTTATAGCCAGCCTTTTGATAGTCTTTTGATCAGTCTCAGTTGTATGTTTAGGATATTTTTGATCCTTAATGTAACGAAGGATGTCATAGTACCACGGTAGGCCATCTTTCTTTTTTTTCGACACTATGACAATGAAACGGAGTTGTGTAGATGCTCATCTGGAGAGGAGCAACGTTTGGCTCCTTGTTGACTTTAAACATGGATGATAAGGTAGCCAAAGCATCAGCTGTTTGGTTCTCTTCTCGAGGTAAGTGTCTTTTTGAGCTCTGCTATCAATATCTTATATTGTATCAACTTCGCATCATGAGTTTGCCACTCTCTTTTCAATTAGTAAATAACTAGGGTCGAATCATCGAACACCTATAATATCTTGACATCTTTCTCAATGGCTGCTTGAAACCCTATGACACAAGCTTTATATTCTGCAATATTATTTGTGCAATCAAAATTTAGCCTTGCTATGAATGGATAATAACTCCCATTGGGTGACATCAATATTACCCTAATTCCATATCCTAGAGCATTTGATGCTCCATCAAATACATCTTCCAAGATTGATCTTGGTTGGGGCATCTTCATTCTCAGAAATGCATATTAGATCTTCATCTGGGAAGTCAAAATTTAAGGGTTCATAGTCATCTGCCACTCGACTTGCCAAAAAGTTAACTATCACACTACCTTTGAAGGCCTTTTCACTAACATAGGCAATGTCATATTCAGAAAGTAGGACTTGCCATCTAGCTACCCTTTTTAATAGTGCAGGGGCTTAGCATAATACTTGTTAGGATCAAGTTTTGCAATCAACCATATGGTGTGATACAGCATGTACTGCTTACATCTTTTGGCTATCCACACTAAAGTAAAGCATAACTTCTCGACTGCGGAGTAATTACACTTGTATTTCATAAACTTTTTGCTTAAGTAGTAGATTGCTTGTTCCTTCTTTCCTGACTCATCATGCTGCCCTAATGCACAACCCATAGACTTGTCAAAGATTGCCAAGTCAAGAATTAAAGGTTGATTGGGCACTGATGGTACCAACACTGGCAGGCTTGATAGATAATATTTCCCTTTATCAAGGCTTCTTGACATGCCTTATTCCACCTTCTTAGATTTTGTTCATGAAGGAGTTGAAAGATAGGGTCACATTTGTTAGTGAGTTAGGATATGAATCTAGCAATGTAGTTCATTCTCCCCAAAAAGCTTTTTACTTTTTTTGGGTTTAAGGTTATGGCATATCTTGAATGGCTTTGACTTTGTCTAGGCTAACTTTAATCTTTTTTTGCTGACTATAAAGCCTAGAAGCTTACCTGAAGTGACTTTGAAGGTACAGTTGGCAAGATTCAATTTGAGTTGAAATTTTTGTAGCTGTTCAAAAAGTTTCTAAAGGTCTATGACATAAATATCCTCTTTCGTTGACTTGACAATCATGTCATCAACGTATACCACAATTTCTTTATGCATTATGTGATGGAATAGGGCTATTATAGCCCGTTGATAGGTTGCCCAAGCATTATTGAGTCCGAAGGGCATGACATTATAGCAAAATGTCCTCCACATGGTTACAAAAGTTGTTTTCTCCATGTCTTCAAATGCCATCTTGATCTAGTTATAGCCTGAGAATCCATCCACGAAGGAGAACAAAGAATTCTTGGCTATATTGTCTACCAAAGTGTCGATATGGGGTAGTGGAAAGTTATCTTTAGGACAAGTTCAGTTTAAATCTTGATAATCAACACACATTCATACTTTACCATATTTCTTTGGGACTGGGACTATATTGGCAACCAATTCTAGAAATTTGGCTACTCTAATAAGCCCTGCATCAAATCGCTTCTTGATTTCCTTTTTAATTTTGAGGATCATTTTCGGCTTTATCCTTTTTAACTTTTGTCCGATTGGTTGCATCCAGGCTTAATAAGAAGCTTTTGGACCACTATATTAGTGTCTAGTCCTGGCATGTCTTGATATGACCAAGCGAATACATCTCAATATTCCTAGAGCAGGTCTATCAGCTTGGTCCTAGTTGTCGACTTTATTAAGGTTCCAATTTTAACCTTCCTTCAGTCCTTCTGAGTACCCAAATTTATTACTTTCGTTAGGTCTTTATGGGGCGTGATTTACCTCTCCTCTTGTGCAATTAATCGCAAGAGGTCTGGTGGTATGGAGCTTTCTTTGAAATCTTTTTTAGGATCGACTTCACTAGTGCAAGTTGATTGTTCATAATTGATCTTCCAAGAACCATCTAACACATCATGTCACTATTATCGGGACACCTAAAAGGGTAAATAAACATTGTAAAAGGCACACACACACAACTAAAGGATTTGGATAAAAATAAAAGCAAAAAAGAGTAATGGAGAGAAAAAGGTTAAAAAGTGATACATAATATGAAATGATATACATATGCAAAAGTCATTTCATTGATAATGTTTGATAAAAAATTCCCTTTACATAGGACATCTATCTACCTTTGGACGAGGGCAGGTAGGTTTTCATTTCTTGACATTACATGAAAGGGACAAGAAAAGTGCAGGGCCTTTTGTCATAACCCTATCATCAAAATTAAGTCTTAATGGAAAGACATGACTTTTATGGCTTGGTATCTTGGAGATAGAGGTTGTTTAGTTCTCTATTTAAGATAACTAAGACATTATTTATCTTTTGCTCATCTAGTCAGTTTGGGTTGGTTGATCCTTCCGAACAAAATATCTTATGGAGAGATGGAAACATTGTCGACTTTGATTCTTTCTTTCGATTCAATGATTGTGTCATCTCCTAGTTATAGATCCTCTTTTCTTGCTACTTTCTTGAGTATGCATCGGCTTTGAATTCTAAACCTCTTTTGTTGGCTTGAGTGGTGACCTGTAAGGCTCGGGCCATCCCTTGCAAATTCTTACCAAGCCCTTTTTTGGCATAGGAACCTTTGCCAAGAATTATTTTAAACCTAAGTGGGTAATCTTTGATAGATGGGGTTTAACTATTGGTAATCTTTCTCCCATAAATGTTGCATTAATAAACTCAAAGGATTGGAAGGATAACTCTGGTGCATCTTCATTAGGCTTTACGTAAATATCCTTAATGAAAGTAGTGGCAATCATTTCTTCTTCAGCCTCAATGGTGCCTACTTTTTCATTTATCATAAATTTGAGCTTCTGATGAAGAGATGATGGGATAGCTCCAATAGAGTGTATCCATGGTCTTCCTAATAGGCATTTGTAAGAAGGATTAATATCCATAACTTGAAAGTCCACTTCATATGTACAAAGGCCTATCTGGAGCAGGATTGTGATATTTCCAATTACTCCGTGGCACGTTCCATCAAAAGCGCAAACTATGGTGTGGCTACTTTTGATGTAAGACTGATCTATAGGGAGTTTGGTTAATGTAGTCATAGGCATGACATTAAGGGCCGACCCATTGTCTGTAATTACTTTAGGCAAAATGCATCCCTCACAATGGGTAGTGCCATGTAGAGCTTTGTAATTACCTTTGCTTTCGTGTAGATCTCATTATCAGTGAATGAGATATAATTATCAGTGATGATGTTGTTCACTAGCCGATCCAACTTTTCTATGGAGATATCTAGGGGCACATATGCTTCATTTTGCACCTTGAGTAATGCATTTCGATGAACCTTTGAATTAAGAAGTAGAGATAGCATAGAAACTTGGTCGGTTGCTTAATTAATCCATAATGTAGTATTCACTATGCTTGATGAACTTGAGAAACTCTTGGCTTCTCTTTCACTTACTGCTTTCTTGTCTTTTTTGGTCTTAGAATTTTTTGCTTGAGCCTGAGTGGTACTAGTGCTCGAAGATGCATCAACCTTCTATTTTCCTTAGGTTGAAAGAGGATAACACTTACTGCTATGGGTTAGGTGACTAACTCCTGATTGTTCTATTACAGCAGTTGAGGGAGCTAGTTTTCTAATCATCATTCCTTGATTCTCGTATTTTTATGGGATAGCTTTATTACTCTTATACGAGAATGGTTTAAGTATTTCTACCCCTAACTTTAGTGTAGGTATCGGAGAACTGACCTTAGAACTTGGCTTGCCATAAAGGATGAGGGGTAAATTTCTCCCATAAGGTGGCTTCATGGTTTCATCACCTATTATATTAATAGACTCAGCAACAGGTGTAATGTTATGATAAAATTCTATCTGGCCTTTATTCATCATTCTTTGAACCATGGACCTAAACTCCCTATATGTTTGTAGGGTATGACCTATAACTGTGTGGAAGTCATAGAAATTGTCAAGATTATCTTCTAATTTTTTTGTTACATTGAGCAACCCAATCTGAATCAATGCTTGCCAGAACAAGAACATTGGCATCCTTACATCCCCCTTACTTCATGTTTGTTCTTAATGTCGATCATGTTTACAGCTGGCTTAGTATGGTTTGGTAAAGGATTGGCGATATCATTTGGTCCCTTGTTCATCCCAAGCTATAAGATTTGAGTTAATTAGATTTTACACATTTCGTTTAAAAGATATACAGTTCTTAATGTCATGCCCTGCTGCTACAATATGGTATTCACAGTGGGCGTTAAGGTTGTACCATTTCATTTATGGTGGTTTCTTTTCTTGGACATAGATTGGGGCCACTAAATGATTTTGGAGCAAGGTCTGGTAGAGCTCCTCATAGGTCATAGGGATTTGATCAAAATATTATCTTTATTGATTTGCCCCTCGATTAGCAGGTGTATTATTGGTTGCTTGATTGGTACTTTAGTATAGCTTTATGGTTAGTTGGATGGAATTGCAAAGGATGGGTTGTAGGCTATGGCATTAATTAGCTGAGGAGGTATGATGACAGGGCAAGAATATAGCATGCTTGGGTAATGAGGGTCAGGTATTTGATGCCATTTTGGCTGAGATTAGCTAGCATAACTTATGGCATTGGCCTCTTCTTCCTTTTTTTACTGGCTATAGGCTTCTTGCTTGATCCAAACATTTCCTTGGCTGACATTCTACCACTCTTAATGGCTGCGTCAATTATTTCTCCAAAGAGGACTAGGTCTGTGAATTTCTTAGTGGAATTTCCTACAAGCTTCTCGTAATAAGGAGCATAAGGTGTGGATGAAAGTGACTGCCTTTTCTTTTTCTGTAAAGAGAGGTTGAACTAGGTTTGCTTCCTCTCTCCACCTTTGGGTGTATTGCCTGAAGCTTTTAATGGATTTGTTCATGAAATTCATTAAGGAAAGTCAATCCGGCACCTAATCTGACACGTGCTAATATTGATTCAAAAAGGCCTTAGCCAAGTCGACCCTGATTGGATTTTCACATTGTCTAGCATGATATACCACCTAGCTACTACCCCAATGAGGCTGTGCTAAAAGTAACGGATGAGGAGCTTTTCATCTTTCTCGTACCTGGCCATTTTTCATTGGTACATTTGAACATGGATAGAAAGGTCAGTGGTTCCATTAAATTTTTTGAATTCTAGGATTTTAAACTTTAGGGGAATGATAAGGTTGGACACCAAGGGTAGTGATTGCACATCAAGAGCTCTGAACTTGTCACTCCCATCAATAGCTTGGAGGCATTTTTCTAGTAGCTAAAATTTATTTACTTCTTCCACAGTCATGATGGACTTTTGACCTTCTATTTTCTCTAGTTCCTCATGGTCAAAGGTTATCAGATCTGCCGATGAGACTCCTGCATTCACCCCTTGAGTACCTATAATGAATTGACCTGCTGTAACAGGATTAAGGTAGATGACTAGTAGAGCCTGAGTGGCAGGTGTAGGAGCAGGCCGTTGTTCTTGTCTAGTTTCCCCTTGGGTAGGTTTCGGATTATTGGTAGGGAGACTTTTAACATTGGGAAGACCATTTCTTGTTTCAGCAGTGCTGGCTTGCCCTTTTTCTTTCATAGAGGTGGCCATTAGTTCCATAAGTTTGCAATTTCATTTTTCATTTTCTATTGCTGACAAAGCATCTGGTCTTGTGATTCTTTAACTATTACCTTAAGTTGTTCAATACAAGCTCATGATCACTCTCCATGATTTGTTTACAGCATCGTGCGTTGTAGCAGTGCATCATGTAAGGTTTTGTGTTCTTGATTAAGCTTGGAATCCCTTACACTTTTATGGCCTAATTCTCGTATTAGATTTTTTTAAAAAAATGTATTTATTAATAAGCATTTATGATGCGTTGATGAGTTAAGATAATGAATGGTTGATGCAAGTGCAATGAAAAATAATGAAATTAAATTTGCATATGCATTGGAGACAATTAATTCTTAGAATAGCTTCATTAATAACATCATTCATAGGGTCACAAAATGGGTTTTTCTTTTATGACATGATTACATGGTGTAATCACATGATCAAGAAAACCTAAAAGTCATTGCTCATGATCTCCAACAGATGCAATGTCTCGCCTTATGGATTGAGCTACTTCAATCATGTCATCCGCCTCTCATTGAGCCAGCTGGACTTGTTGAGTGAGGTGCTGATGTTGTTCTAGGTAGTTTAGATGTGCTTGCTCGATTGTCATTTGCCCATCTACTTTATGTTGCTCGGAAGCCTTTGTTAGGTCATTGATATGACCTTGATGATCCTGAAGAGACAATTCTAACTCTCAGATTCTATGAACGAGGGTTCATTTTCAATCTTGATGGCTCTCGCATCTAGCATTTGGGCTTCAAGTCTTTGATTCCTTCACTGGTAGGTGGAAGTAAGAGCACGTGCCCTCGTGAACTTTTCTTTATTAGTTCTGATTTTCTCCTTTTGCTGATTCAGCTCACGATTGAGAGTGGCAACTTTCGCTTCCCATTCAACTTATGTCTTGCCAATACGTCGAGACTTGTTAGCTTTTCTGAGTGTCATGTAATCCTTGGTTAGGCTTTCAAGGTCATATTTGAAGCGATCCCTTTCTTTAATGACTTGATCCATTTCACCACTCCTAAGATAGATATCCATCTCTAGCTGGCCCTTTTCCTCCTTAAGTCAAGAGATTTTTCTCGAACTCCTTCCTAAGTAGCTTGATCTCAAAAAGTGGTTCCTCAATTAGGATTTGCAGTATCCTGAAGTTCGGTGGTGACAATGGTTTGTTGATATGGTAGAGCCTCCTTTCTTCGCATCTAGGTGTGGTGGGGCTTCTTGTCCAGTATCATGCGATGCAATGGATCTTTTTCCAAGCTTAGAAAGCTAACTGGACTTTTGCTTTATAATTAGGCTCTCCATATTCAAAATCCCTATATCCCAAGTCTTCGAAGAATGGGATGAATTATTGGTATTAGTCTGACGTAACACCTAAAGATGAGCATAACTGGTATTTCCCCATAATCCCAGGGGTGGCACACAAATGTAGTCTCCATATCTATACACAATCGACTGATGGAACGCCCGTGGGGCTCTCTACATGATTTTTTCCTCCTTGACATTTTGTAATTCCTCGACCCAATGCTTTTCTATCTTATCTTGATGGCATTTTTCTTCTAATGCCGTGAAAAAAAGATTAATCTTGAAGAAGACACTTTGCTGACTTTCGCTTTCCTGACACAAAGATGACCTAGGAGCCATACTTAGAGTAATGGGCACACCCGATAAACCTTCCTACTCTCATTCTTTTACAAAAGCTGAGGGCGTGAATGGTTTCAGCAATAATGGCAGAAGCAGGGTTGATGTTGCAATATAAGCGAGAAAAGAAATCTGTAACTACTGCCTCTACATAACCTAAAGTCTTTAGGAATATAACAAGCCTGTAGATTGTAGGGCATAAACATCTTGAGCTTTTTTTTTATTAGATAGATTTACCATCGCCTTTTTCAAGCTAGTCTAAGAGATGCATTCACTACTCCCTTTAACATTAACATGACTATCAACCTATGCTTCTGTGACTCTAAGAATTTGCCTCAACTTCTTCTTGAACGGAGGAGGCGTTAGCATCTTGCAGTAAATTTGATCTGACTTAGCCCTTTCTATGTTGAGTAGGGCTGTGTACTCATCAATGGTAAGGACTAAATCTTATCGGTTAAAGGTGAAGCATCGGTAGCCTAGATTCCAAAACTGTGCCATTACTCGCAACAAGCCATCATCCAACTAAACTTAAAGTAAGAGAGCTATATCCCCATACTTTTTAGTGAAGGTTTCTTTCATTTTACTGTCCTAATTATCCCAAATATGCTTCAGTTCCTGATAATCATTCTGACTAAAATCAATCTTAACCTCTTCATGCATTTCTGATATGTAGTTAGGCTTTAGGATGTCCCCATCTTGACGTTGGTGACCTTCTAACCATGTTCTAACATTTTCAAAAGCCTTGATAGTTGAGATAAGTTGTTGCTCCATAAATGATGCCCCTTGCTGAACATTGAACCAGAAAATTATCCCAAAATGATGATTGTCATGATGGTTATGATGAAATGATTCATGCAGCAAAACACAAACCAAGAAAAAATGAGTTAGTGGAACATATAGAAGACAAATGTAAGGAAATAAAAATTTAAGAACATCAGAGGAGAAAGAAGAAAATAAACGTCTCAACCAAGGTGTCAAACTGAGAGACGGGCAGCATTTCAACATGCCAAGATGCAATCTGCCCTTCATGAGGTGATGCTATATTTTATTTTGAAAAAAAAGGACTAGTAGCAATATTTGTTCATCACCACTAGTGCGGATGCGCATTAGGCCATAACTCGGACAACATAATAGTTTACATTATAAGACATTGTGAGTGATGGTTTTGTTTCACCGTCACTTATTTATACAAAGGTTAACCGTCGTTCGGGTAGCACAACGGCATGTTTTGATAAATGATAAAAATGCAAATACAGGTGACCATTGTATACTCATTGTCACCTACATAATTATGGTAATTAAAAGTAAAGGTTAGGAATGTTTCCCCAAGTGACCTTATTTTTTGAGTATTCTAGCAATGTTTTGGCATGGTTTGACATGGTTTAGCTTGTAGGCCTCACTATATGAGGTTTAAGTTGACACCTAAACATGTATCAAAATTACTCCTCAGTCTGGTAAAGACAGTCAAGGGACCTTAATCCTAGACCTATCATAGGTTTAGCGGAATGGGTTCGATCCATTGGATGTATTTCCTTATGCAAATGCGGAGGGTTACTCATGAGAGACATAGGTAATTTACATCCAGGAAGTTGTTGCCATGCCTATACAGATGGCTTACTTCCTCCTAATAATTGGGTTCTAACCACACCATGGAGTTTGGCGAGACACTAATGCACATACAAGTGCACGGTATGTGATGGGGAAATGATCAAACCTTTTCATTTACTTCCATATTACCATTTTTATTAGACTAATGAATTATTCGAAAATAAGGCAATCTTGACAATCATGTCAAACAAAAGATTAGTTGACAAAACAAAATAGGTCCTAGTTAAATAATGACTGAAGATGAAAAGAATTGGGAACCTAGAAAGACGCGAGTAGTTGTTGGCCTAACTCTCTATATTGTCCTCAGTGGAGTCGCCAAGCTGTCGCAACATACCCCGAGGTGGACCCTCACAGATCTATGGGTGCGTATAACTTAAAATATTTTCCTGACTTGGAAATATCTTTTTGACTGACATTTTTTTTTGCGATGTGATGCCAACAAGTATATACAGATTCTTGACTTATGATACAGTGAAGGGGACCATAAGATGAATCGCTCATCTTATTGGTTTTGGATGACCATCACAAAATGGTTAACACTTGGAGTTGCCACCGATGATTTTGGGTTAGGCATGATCGGATGCTTATTAAAACCTATATTTTAAGTTACGAAACTCAAAACATTGATCCCATGGTCTACGTAATACAAAGATTTGTCATTTGGGTTTGGGAGTTGGTTATGCACGATGAGATACGAACCTTCTTGTGACACCCACAATCGGTACCTTACTAGCTATGTCTTGTCTTAATTTTAATTCTTTCGACCCTAACTTGTCATTTTTCGATATAACCCCTTTTAATGCATAAATCTTATTGAAATACAAATCCAGGTTTTGATGAAAAAGATTTAATCTCATATATGCCCTGGAGAGATGGGGCATATAGAGATTTTAAATAAAATAACCTCTGGATTTTACTTTGAAAATGGAATGTTCCACTTTGGGCATTGGAGAGATACCCACGTGGAACATTACCTTTAATTTTATTTGGAATGAGTGGAAAACATGGACACAAATAATCATCATGAAGAAATCACATTAGTAAGGCAATAAATGAAGTAACATATCACGTATCATTCAATGCAAGGATAAAGAAAAGGGATGGACTATTGGAATTTATCTTGCAATTGGCATCAATTATCTGGGAATAATCGAATCAATAATTTTTGAGGTTCATCTGGGTTTCTTGATCACACGAGGTTTGTTTGACGTATTCATGGAAATCTAAGAAGGAGAAAAAAAAGATTAATTGTAGTTGAAAGATAGGGTTGGAGTACCCTATGAATGGTAAATAATTTATAACAAAGAAAGATTTTTAAATCTTGACAATTTTGAGAAGTAGGGTTGGAGTATCCTCGCGGATAAGAAATCATTTTGACAAAGAAAGATTTCTAAATCTCAATAATT
Organism: Adansonia gregorii; assembly: GCA_038382025.1. Taxonomy (NCBI): domain Eukaryota; kingdom Viridiplantae; phylum Streptophyta; class Magnoliopsida; order Malvales; family Malvaceae; genus Adansonia; species Adansonia gregorii. Next base: position 21,533 of record JBBYHO010143163.1, on the reverse strand, counting down.
TTGAAGAGCAGGGTTGGAGTATCCCTTTGAAAAGTTAAGGTTAGAGTATCCCCAAAAGTGACACATCTGATACTCTTTAGAGAAGTTAAGTTAGAAAACATAAGTCGACAAAACTTTATGATTTATGAAATGTGTAAGCATTTTGATAACTTGCGGCAAAAGAAATTATTGTGAATAAGGATGATAAAGATGTAAAATATGTTTGTGCCTTGATACAAGCCTATAGGAGGTCAAAGCATGTTCTCGAGTTTGATCAAGGTGATACAGAGACATTCAAATATCTCAAGGCAAAATTCAGGAAAACAACTCAATTTTAACTATAACTGAAAATAGGGGACAAAGAAAAGCAAGGGGTATTTCTTATTTTCTTTATGTTTATAGGTCCAAACTCAAGTCATTAACATTTAAACGTCTATGACTAAAGGAAAGAGTGGCATGAGCATCATGAACTTATTTGCATAGGCCCAAAGTAATTTAGGATGATGAAATAGCTCATTGATCATACCACTTAAGGTATTGACTCAAAAAAACAAGGCACTAAGGTTTCTAGAACAAGTGTAAGCTCATCTTCATTGCTAAATCAGAAGATTTGAGTTTATTTAACCAATATTCTAGATCTAAAATACTTAATTTTCCCCAAGATATTTTGCTAACTTTAAGGAAAATGCTAAATCCATGCTAATCCTTATTGGTTGAAGTTAACATGCTTGGCTTGGGGAGGTTTTGAAAATCAGTTTTTGACAACCATCAAGCATGCATTTTGACAAAGGGAAGAGAACAAATGTACAAGGGAATGACACATAACATGAATGGGGGTGCTAACTTTACCAATGGTCTAAACAAAGGAAATGTAATACATTTTGGCAAGAAAATGTTATGGAAGCTGAAAATGACAATGATTCAGGATAAGATGCAAGTTGATGTATAAATATGCTTGAAATATGTTAGGCTAATGATTCATAAATGGATTAAGGATAACAAGATGCATGGATATGGCATAAAATGCATGAGCAGGAGCTATCAAAATAATGAGGATAAAATAAGGCATTTTACACATCAAAGGTGCATTAAGTCATCCAAACCCTAAACTATCACAACCAAAAGCCACAATAATGCATGATAATCCTAAGAGGGCAATGGAAACATGGAGAGCTCACTAAAATGATGAAGATGCTGAAAAACAAAAAATGAAAGTGATAAAGTGAGAGGTTATACCAATAAAACTTCACTTCCTGGCCAAATAATTAGAGAGCAAAGATGGCCTGAATTTTCCTCATTTCTTTGTTGTTAATAAACAAGAAAAAGAGAAAAATAATGAGGTTTTGGTTTTGGTATGGATGAGGGTGATTTTTACAATGTGTAATGGTTGGGCAATGAGTGTTTTGGGGCTATTTTTGGGTGGTGGGTGAAGAGCTACGGGATTCTGGTTTTCTTGGTGTAGGAATGGTTTTGTAAGTTGAAAATGAGCTCGAATCTAACCTTTTTTCAGCTGAGATAGAAGTGGTCCCTTTATACCAGCATTTTGGAACCAAATTTGAGGTGTTTTTGGCCAATTCTTAAGAGGGACAAGGTGATGCCAGAATGGTGGCTATAGGGTGCAACTTGCTGCTAATGTGATAGGCATAAGGTGGCTGGTTTAAATACTAAAATGATTTTCCAGCAAATAGGGTGGCCAATGGTGATATTGGTTAACAAGCTAGGGAGTAAGGTGATCATGTGATATTGACCTTTTTTATCTAATTTAGACTTAAAAAAATGTTTTTGATTAATTCAAAAGTCCAAATTCATAATTTGACATGGGTTTTGATCCTTTTTTTATACAAATAAATGAATTAAAATCGAGTTTTTGATCAATGGTGGATGAGTAAAAAATGCTTGGACCGTGGAAAATTAGCTTGGTTACTAAAAAAATTGGCCTGGACAAAACAAGGTGTCTACACATACAAGCCATTTTCCATAGTTTAGATATTTTTGGCTCATCCACCATTGATCCAAAATTTAATTTTAACTCATTTCTTTGCATCTGAAAAGATTAAAACCCATATTAGATTGCGAATTTAGACTTTTGAATTAATCAAAACATTTACTAGACTAAATTAGATCAAAAAGGTCAATGCCACATGATCACCCTACTCCTCCCTAATTTGTTAACCAAGATCACCATCAGCCACCCTACTTGTTGGAAAATCATTTTAGCATTTAAACTAGCCACCCTATGTCTATCACATTGGTAGCAAGTTGCTCCCTACAGCCACTCTATAGCCACCATGCTGACATCACTTTGTCCACCTTGAGAAATGGCCAAAAACACCTCTAATATGGCTCTAAAATGCTGGTATAAATAGACCACTTATATCTCAGCTAGAAAAAAGTTAGATTCTAGCTCATTTTCAGCTTCAAAAACACATTCCTACATCAAGAAAACCAAACCCCATAGCTCTTCACTCACCACCCAAAAATAGCCTAAAAACACTCATTCCCAACCATTACACATTCTAAAAGTCACCCTCATCCATACTAGAACCAAAACCTTATTATTTTTCTCTTTTTCTTGCTTATTAACAACAAGGAAAAGAGAGAAATCCAAGCCATTTCTACTGCTCTAATTATTTAGCCAAAAAGTGACATTTTGTTGGTATAACTTCTCACTTTATCACTTTCATTTTTTGTTTTTCAGCACCTTCATCATTTTATGAGCTCTCCATGTTTCCATCACCCTCTTAGGATTATCATGCATTATTGTGGCTTTTGGTTGTGGTAGTTTAAGATTTGGATGCGTTAATGCCTTTTTGATGTGCAAAATGCCTCATTTCATCCTCATTAGTTTGATATCTCTTGCTCATGCATTTTATGCCATATCCATGCATCTTTTTATCCTTAATCCATGTATGAATTATTAGCCTAACACATTTCAAGCATATTTATACAATAACTTGCATGAATATTCATCCATAACATTTTTTTATCACAAAGCATAACATTTTCTTCGTCTAAACCATTGGTAAAGTTAGCATCCCCATTCTTGTTATGTGCCATCCTCTGGTATGTTCATTGTCTTCTCCTTGTCAAAATGTATGTTTGATGGCTGTTAAAACTAATTTTCAAAACCCCCGAGCCAAGCATATTAACCTCAACCAATGAGGATTAGCATGGACTTAGCATTTTCCTTAAAGTTAGCAAAATATCTTAGGAAAAATTAAGTTTTACAGATCTAGAATCTTGGTTAAACAAGCTCAAATCTTTTGATTTTGAAATGAAAACAATTATTCCCTAAATGTTTGTGCCCTTATTTTTTAGTCAAAATCTTGAGTTCTATGATCAACAAGCTATTTCATTATCATAAACTACTCTGGGGCTATGCAAATGAGTTTGTAACTCTCATGCCACTCTTTTCCTTTAGTCATAAACGTTCGAATGTCAATGACTCGAGTTTAGACCCATAGACATAGAAAAATAAGAGATATCCCCTCTTGGTAGCACAACCATTGCAAATTGAAAAATCACTTTAAAACCCTAAAGGATTTCTCATGAATTTTTTGATATTTTTCTCTCAAAGCATGTTAAATTATCTTTGAAACAATGTCTTATTCACCCCCGGATCATTCTGGATGAGAGAGTTATGGTTTTTCAAATATAAACTGTCAGAACTTCTAGAATCTGAACATGTATTCTGGTTGGGTTGTTCAGGCCCACTAAACTATTTTTCCAAAATTTTCAAACATTTTTCCTAAAAGATTCTTTAAATTCACTTTTCAAAAAGGTATTATTTGTAATTTTCCAATACCAAATGAGTTTGGAGTGATTTTTCAAATTTTGACACGCCTTGATTCCCATATGCTCTGCCAGCGGTGAAATTGATCCAAATTTGAAAATTTATTTTATTCCTTTGGAAAGTGACTTTTTAGGATATTGGAGATATTTTTACATTGACCATCATCGAGTCAACTTTCTAGCAGTATCTTGTCCACCCTCTAAATCTTTCAAACCAAGTTAAAATAAATTCAGGAAGCAAGATAGTGTGATACTGTCCCTAGTTTTCAGTTTTGGTCAAAATTGAGTTGTTTTCTCGAATTTTGTCTCAAGACATTCGAATGTCCCGTATTACCCGATCAGACTCGAGAACATACTTTGACCTGGCAGAGGCTCGTATTAAGGCATAAACGCATTCTAGATCTTGACCATCCTTATTCACAATAATCTCTTTTGCCAAAAGTTGTCGAAATGCTCACATATTTTCTAAATCACAAAGTTTTGGCAACTTAAGTTTTCCAACTTGGCTTCTCTAAAGAGTGTCAAACGTGTCACTTTTGGGGATACTCTAACCCTTACCTTTCGAGGGGATACTTTAACCCTATTTTTCAAAATTTTTGAGATTAAAAGATCTTTCTTTGTTAAAATGATTTTTCATCCATGGGGATACTCCAACCTCGCCTTTCAAAGTTGTTAAGATTTAAAAATTCCTTTTTGTTAAAATTATTTGTCATCCACGGGGATACTCTAACCCCTCCTTTTTGAAGGGATACTCTAACCCTATCTTTCAATTACAATTAAATTTTTTTCTTTTCTTAAACTCCCGTGACTATGTCAAACAAACCTGTTTAATCAAGGAACCCAAATGTATCTAAAAAATTACTGATTCAGTTATTCCCAGATAATCGATGATAATTGCTAGATAAATTCCAATAGTCCACCCATTTTCTTTATCATTGCATTGAATGATCTATGTTATGTTACTTCATTTATTGCCTTACTAACATGATTTCTTTGTGATGATTATATGTTTTCACATTTTCAAAACATTTCAAATAAAATTAAAGGTAATGTTCTATGTGAGGCATCTCTCCAGTGCCTAAAGTGGGACATTCCATTTTCAAAGTAAAATCCAAAGGTTATTTTTTTGAAAATCTCTGTATTCCCCATCTCTCTGGGCTGTATATGAGATTAAATCTTTTTCATCAAAACTTGGATTTGTATTTTTATAAGATTCATGCATTAAAAGAGGGTTATATCAAAATAGTGATAAGTTAAGATCGAAAAAATCAAAATTGAGATAATCATAGCTAGTAAGATACCGATTTTGGGTGTCATAAAGTGGTTTGTACCTCATCGTGCATAACCAACTCTTAAACCCAAAGGGTGAATTTTTGCATTACGTGGACCACAGGGTCGATGTTTGGGTTTCATAATTCAAAACATAGGTTTTAATAGGCATCTGATCATGGCTAACCCAAAATGATCGATGGTGACACTAAGTGTTGGCCATTTCATCATGGTCATCCGAGACCAATAAAATGAGCTATTTGTCATATGGTCCCTCCTCATTGTGTCATAAGTAGAGAATATGTACTTTCTCATTCTTATCACTTCATAAAGGAAAAGTCTGGATCAAGAAAACATTCCAAACTAGAAAAATATTTTAAGTTATACGCATTCATCGATCCATGAGGACCCTCCTAGGGTACATTGCAATAAGTATAAGCATGTATCTAATTACGCTTCAGATCATCTTTCATTATTGCACATGGAAAATAAAACTACTAAAAATTTCTAGTACACCCAAAGGTGGTAGGAAGAGACTGGCTAGATTCACCCTCTACTAATCAAAAAAGAGATGATAGTTAAGTTTATTAGCACTCTACGAGCTCTTTACTATGAAAAGTTAATAGGGAACAGTACGAAGGATTTTGCTGACAAGTTGATATTTGGAGAAATGATTGATATAGCCATAGTGAGTAAAAAGATGTCAAGAAGGGAATCCTTTAGCTATGCTAAAAAGTCTACCGCTAACAACAAAGATAAAAAGGTAAATGTTGTTAGTGAAATCCCTACAAGGATCACCTAAAATCTATATTCTATACCAAGCATGTATTTCCCTAGCATGGCATAACCAAGCCCATATGCCTCAATACCATATTTGGTATACTCGACTAGATTTAATCTACCATTAATTTTTCATCAAACCAAGTTCAAATTCGACTCAAAACAGTCCATCTCGCAATAATGAAACACCAGAGCACCAAACAATCAACACACACCTTGGGAAAAAGAGCATCCAGAGCACCAAACAATCAACACGCACCTCGAGAAAGTAGTTTATGCTCACTTACTTGTAGGTTAATTGATAGCTATAGTGTTTACAAGTCTAAGGCTACCTCTTTATCCTAAATGATATCATAAGAGTGCCTACTATGAATACCATGCTAAGCATTAGTCATAGCATTGAAAATTGCATTTTCTTCAAAAGAAAAGTTCAATTCCTACTAAAAAAGGGTGAGAACAAAATTGAATAAGGGGCAGGACCTAATGTTGGAGCTAATCCATTTTCAAACCATGTGAAACTAAGAGTAAACGCTATGATTGATGGGAAGCATTATTGGGTTAAGAAAAATGTCAAAAAGTTTAAAACACCAGTGAATAGTGTACTAGAAGCCCTTATAAAGTTGTGGTTAGTATCAGAGGGTCAATATTAAGATGAAAATCTCGTCAAGTCTTGCTATTGCCACTGTGGACAAAGGCACACTTTGCAATATTATTTAAAATTCTTAATATTGTCCAAGGAATGATGGACTATTTAGAAATTGAATTCTATGAAGAATGGGATAATGTACCACATCATGGTTGGCCTAAGTTAGCAGGCCCAAAAGAAAAAGTTTAAGTATACAAGCCCAATCACATGATTAAGGGCTAAAATGTGTATTATGTGCTTGTTAAGAAAGATCCTTGAAGATTCTAGGAGTCTTCTTGAGCAAAAAAGTTTGTAGCATCCAAATTAGGAAAGTTTTGGTTTGCAAATTATTACTTAATCCCTAAGGCTTTTAGTTTCCTTTCCTTAAAAATGTTTTAATCCCTAAGCTTGCAAGGAAATTAATTTTATTGACTATTTTATACTTCTTGTGAGCAAGTAATATCTTAATTAATTATTTAGGATTTAATTTCTTTTTCCTATAAAAGCATTTAGCCAAATCCTTTACTATAAATAAGTGATCTCATGCCTATTTTTGAGTCATTGAGAGTTGATAAATAAAACTATTGGTTATTTTCAGTTCTTTTCCTCTTATCCAAGTCTTCTTAATGGCAAGTTTGTAAAACTTATTTTTTAGGTTTTTCATCCTTAAATGTGGCATCCTACCTTTATATTAATTGTGGCGAGTATTCTTGTCAATCAATCAAGTTTTATTCTATTTATTCCTTCCATGCTTTTAACTTTCAAATTTCAAAATTTTTTATTTTTCTTCTTATCTTCACTTTGATATGTCAGAGATCTATTTCCATTAAGTCCTATTCTAGTACGGATCACCACAAGAGGAAGATATGATGTTTCCATCTATGTTATGAAAAAGGATGGAAAAATCCCCCCCATGGAGTTAAAATATCATTGATCATGTTTGCTAATTAGCTAGATACCAAACTCATACTTACATAGCCTATGTCGAGAATAACCTTTCAGCTTTCGTCTCTTTTCCCTTATAAAGAGGATAGAGCTATGCTATGGAAGTATGAAAGTTGAGTAGTGATGATCAAAGAATCTTGCCAACAAATGGCCATGTTAACCTCATGATAGTAAGCCATCTAACTTAAATGGCAAATGCTATGCTCTAGCTGAATGTTTCCTTAGTAATTCAGACAATAAAGATGATGAGGAAACAATCAGATTGAAAAGTGGTTAAAGAATTAGTAACCGAGAAAGAAGCTATGCAATTTCTGAAATTCATCAAGCATAGCAAATATGGCATTGTTGATCAACTAAACAAGCAACTCATTAAGATGTCTATCCTATTATTGCTCTTATGTTCCAAAGCTTATAGAAAAACTTTATTTAAGGTCTTGAATAAAGCTTACGTCCCACCCATCATTTCGATGGGCCAATTAAATTGCTTCATGAGCAATATGACTATAGATTATTACATATCTTTCATTGATGATAAAATACACCATGGAAGTAGGGGGTTTATAAAGCTCTCCATATGATCACTTATTATAAGGGAAGTGTGCTGCCATAGGCTCTCATTGATAATGGGTGGACCTTAAATTTAATACCTTCGATGTGTTTAAATCAACTTTCTATTGATACTTCTCATATAAGCATAGTCGCATAATGGTGAGAGCATTCAATGGAACATGTAGAAAGATTGTTGGAAACATCACTATCCCGCTACAAATAGGGCCATGGATGTATGAAATGGATTTTCATGTAATGGACATTACTTTATCATACAATTGGTTTTTGGAGATGGATCCATTCTGTAAGGGCAATACCATCTTTATTGCACCAAAAGTTAAAATTTGTCATAAAAACAAAGTTGTTAGCATTAGAGGCTAGGAAGATATTATTGTCACTGCTTTTACAGAAACCTTTTATATTGAGCCTAAGGATAATATGCTAGAGTCCTCATTCTAGTCATTTTAGTCTGTTAGTGCCACCTATGTAAAGAAGTTTTGCCCATGGTTAAGGCTTATTAATAAAAAAAAAACCTACATGAGTCTTCAGTTAATCATCAATAAGGGTGCATGAGCTAAAAAAGGGCTAGGAAAACATCTACAAAGGATCTCTAATGCTTTGAAAGTTAACCATCAAATTGATAAGAGAGGTCTAGGATTCAAGCCTAATGCTCACCAAAGAAAAAACAAGCTTAGAAAGCATGAGGAAAGAGAATGGCCTATATAAAGGGTCAAGATCTAGAATACTAACCAATGGTGCTGCCACCTTTACTAGAAAGTATTCATTCAAAAGGACATATCAATTTAAATTAGGGAGAAACTACTAACCCAATAATGTAATGTTCATTTAAGCAAGGCATTTAGAGACTTCTTTAATAATGCAATCGATGAGCTGGGAACTTAAGCAACTGGTCATGAGACTAGTCTGTGCATTTTAGAATTCATTCCAAGCATATGGATGAAGTAGAGATTCCTGTACTATTTAGATCTAATTCGAAGTAATTTTATGTACTAAAACTACATGCTTCTGCCTAAGAGTATTGTACAATCTTTTTTACGGGCATACTTTTATTAAGCATTATTAATAAAAATGACTAAGCATTTCGCATTTCATCTCTTCTTTCTTGTCAAATCCTTGGACTTTTTTTCTTCTCTTGTATATTTTTTTGCCTATATTATTTTTCTTTAGATTTTTAAGAACCTAAATGAAAATGAGTGTTCATATTAAAATTCCAAAAATCAATTCCAACCAACCAATTTGTATTAGTGAGGTCAAATGTAAGAAGGATTTTGAGGAAAGCACTATATCACCTCAATTGTTAAAACTGACTGAACAAGAAAAGAGAGATTTTTTTCCCATGAAGAGCTAATTGTAATTATGAACCTTAGGACGATTGGAAAGAGGTCAAGATAGAAACATCTATAAACCCATCAACTCAGACCAAATTAATCAACTTCCCAAGAATACTTAAGATGCATTTATGTGGTCTTACCAAGACATACAGTTCACAGACTTCCTTTAAAACCTTAGTGCAAACCCATACAACAAAAACTTAGGAAAATGAAACAAGAGATGCTTTTAAAGATTAAAAAAGAAATAAAGAAGCAATTTGACATAGAATTTCTTGAAGTAGCCAAGTATCTTAAATAGGTAGCCAACATTGTCTCGATACATAAAAAGGATGGTAAGGTGTGGATGTGTGTAGACTATAGGGACTTAAACCGAGCTAGCCCTAAAGATAAATTCTCTTTGCCATTCATCGATACCTTCATAGACAATACCACCAAAAATTCTCTTTGCCATTCATCGATACCTTCGTAGACAATACCACCAAAAAATCCTTATTTTCCTTCATGGATGGATTTTGAAGTTATAATCGGATTAAAATGACACCAAAGACAAGAAAAATACCACCTTTGTGGCTGTGAAATTATGCCTTTTGGACTTAAAAAAGCTAGGGCAATTTACTAAAGGGCAATGCTGACATTTTTCCATGATCTCATGCGTAAAGAAATAAAGGTCTACGTGGATGATAAGATAGCCATATCCTCAAAAGAGATTAACAATGTCTCTAATATCTGCAAACTCTGTAAGTGGCTGTGCAAAAACCAATTTAAACTAAATCCAACTCAGTGTACCTTCGATGTTACCTTCGATAAGCTATTAGTCTTTATTATTAGGGAATGAGGAATTAAGGTTCATCCCAACAAGACAAAGCCTATCCAAATCCTTTTATTGCCTCATGTTTCCTTGAGAGGTTGAACTGTATAGCCAAATTTATATCTCAGCTAATCAAAAAATTTGATTCAATCTTTCACCTACACTGAAACAGAACCTTGGTGAATAGAATAATGAGTGCCAATAAGCTTTCAACAAGGTCAATTGTTACCTATTGAGCTTGTTAGTGCATGTATCGTTGGTGCTTGATTGACCACTAATCTTATGCTTATTAGTTTTCAACAAGTCTATAGGTAATACAGTGGGTTAGCATGACAAGTCAAGAAAGAAAGAACAAGCTATATAATACTTAAGCAAAAAATTCACAAAGTATGAAAATAACTACTCTGTAATCAAGAAGTTATGTTGTGCTTTGGCTTGTACAACTCAAAGATTAAGCAATACATGTTATGTCACACTACATGGTTGATCGCCAAACTAGATCTTGTCAAATACTGTCTGAGGCTCTTGCTTTGTTAGGAAGTTGGCTTGGTGGTAAGCTTTGTTTTATGAATATGACATCATTTATGTGAACCAAAAAGCTATCAGGGTAGCATGATAATTGAGTTCTTGGCAAGCCAAGATAAAGAAAACTATGAACCATTAGATTTTGATTTCTTGGATGAGGACATTATGTGCATATCCAAAGTAAAAGATGGTATAGATTGCAGCCCAACTTGGAAAATATATTTTGATATAGCCTTAAACATAGCGGGGTATAGAATTAGGCCTACTTTGATATCACCAAATAGAGATTATTATCCCTTTACCACAAAAAATTTTCACTATACCAAAAACACAGCTAAATAAAAGGCATGTGTACTAGGGCTCTTGGTGGCCATCGAAAAAGGCATTAAAAATTTATAAGTGTATGAGTATTCCACCTTGGTGATTTATTAACTTTAAAAAGAATGGGAAACATGCGATAGTAAGTTGTCTAATACATGAGGCTAATCAATGAAAATTTGATGAAATCAGCTTTCGGCATCTACCTTAGGAAAACAACCAAATGACAGATGCTTTGGTAACCTTAGCTTCTATGTTTAAAGTAACCCAGGAGTAGAACTCACACCTATACAGATGAGCATTCATAAAGCTCCTACCTACTACTAACATAGAAGAAGAAAAAATGGGTTTATCATGGTACTATAGCATTTTTCATTACATTCGAGACCAATAATACCTAAAGCATGCTACAGAAACTAACAAGCAAATCATCCAAAAAATGTCTACAAGTTCCATTTTGGATGGTGAAGTCTTGTACAAGAAAAGCTAGGATCAAACATTACTTCGATGTGTGGATGTTCTTGAAGTTAAAAGAATTTTAGAAGAAGTCTAGGAATAAATTTTTGGTATGTATGGTAATAAACTTAAAATGGAAAAATAAGTCATCAGGAAAAAGACTATATCGACTATGCCCACAAATGCCACATGCTCTAAATCTATGCAGAAAAATACATGTCCCACTTTCACCTTTATGTCATAATGGCTTCATGACCTTTCTTTACGTAGAGCATAATATGATTGGACCCAGGATTCCCAAAGCTTTGAATAGGCATTGCTTTATTCTAGTTACCATTGATTACTTTACAAAATGTGTAAAATCAATTTCATATTCCAATGTCACTAGATTGGTTGTCTACAAGTTTATGAAATGGGACATCGTTTGCGAATATAGACCCTCAAATAAATCATCACGGATAATGCACCCAACTTGAGCAATAAAATGAGGGAAACCATTTGCTCTAAGTATAAGATCAAACACCATAATTCAATACCATACCATCTAAAAATTAATAGAGTGGTCAAAGCAGTAAACAAGAGCATAAAAAATAGTCAAAAAGATGGAAGAAACTTGTGAAAACTTACACAAAAAGCTACCCTTTGCATTATATGCCTATCACACAATAGTTCAGACTTCTATTAGAGCTACCCCATTCTTTTTAATCTATGGGATAAAGACAGTTTTGCCTATTGAAGTTAAAATCCCTTCACTTAAAGTCTTAATGGAATCATAGCTTAAAGAAGTTGAATGGGTTAAGAGTTGATATGAGCAACTTAACCTTATTGACTACAAGAGAGTGAAAGCTATCTGCCATGGACAGATGTATTAAAAGCATAAAATAAGAGCTCATAACAAAAAAATTCCATCCTCATCAATTCGAGAAAAGAGACTTAGTACTAATAACGATCCTCTCAGTTCATAATGATACTCATGGAAATAGACATTAAAGTTGAAAGGTCTCTATATGGTTAAACGAGCTTTCTCTAGTGGAGCATTAATTTTAACTAAGGCAGATGGCAATGACTTACCAAACCTATCAACTCTGATTTCATCTAGAAGTATTATGCCTGAAAAGGTTTTTCAAATGGAAAAACCTTACCCTTGTTTAAACCTAATTAAGGCTAATACAAACTTAAAAGAATCATCCACCATCGAAATACCAAATTTTGGCCTAACTACCTTATCCTATCTTAAATTTACCAAACGCATTTCTACCTCAACTTAGGACAATTACCATAAGGCAATTTGAGAAGTTTCCTTAAAGAATGGCCAACACTAAAAAAGTTGGTTATCTAAGAGAAGTCTCTAAAAGTACTTAGCAAAAAACTCATGTCATTAGTATTCAAAATGACCAATTGATCAAAAAATTAATCTTTAACCTTTTCTATACTTCCTAAAATGTTGAATGAATTGTATTTTTTCTTCCAAAAATGAAATAAAACTGTCTGAATCCTTTTCCTCATACTTGCATACTATATTACATTATGCTCGTTATATAATTGGTAATGCTATATTATACAAATTTTATAAAGAGATTTCTTGGTGTTACTTCAAAGAAAATGACACTTCACATGAAAATCCTCTTAAGTTGAAAAAGCCAAGAATAGATTCTAGAACCACCATAATCTTACCCTTTAGACTTCCTCTATGTTGAAAAATGTGATCAAAGATGTCCCTTAACAAACCTTAGCCAAAAAGTAGAGCTAAGTAAATGACCTTTGACCTCTACTGTCAAACTACATTTTTATTAGCTAGTTTAGACTATCAGATGCACCCTTCCAGTCATCAAGAACCAGTTCCCCAAACCTATTAACCTATCTTAACTAATGAACCTCTAATACGAGCCAATCAAACTCAAGAACCTTTTTATGTATCAGGGTCACATGAACTTTCAAAAATGACCTCAACTATTTAGAAAAGACTTCTAAACATTTAGAGTAAATACAACAAACCATAAAAACATAAGACACCATATGAAACTCAAAGATGAAAGCTATTTAAAACTTTGAAGCCAATTATTGGCTTGAGCTTTTAGCTATCACCTTTGTATCACTTAAACAAGCATTTACATATCCATGCATCATTCATACAATAATTAACATCCTTTAGATATAAACTCCTCTACAAAGGTCAAACTAACAAAAAAAAAGCCTCAAAAGGCTTTAAGTAAGGATTTATGATTTCATAAGCTTGCAAATCAAAAAGCCATACAAGAAAGGTACCTAAAAACATATCTTTTACTCTATAAAAAGCTGGAAGCCTTTTATTTAGTCTATATAAAGCTGGATAGCTTTTTCTTTTTAGTTCATATAGAGCCAGATAACTTTTTCCTTTTAGTCCATAAAGATGTAGACATCTTTTTTCCTTTTAGTCCATAAAGTACTACATGCTTTTTTTAGTCCAAAAAGAGCTGGATGCTTTTATCTTTTTACTCCGTGAAAAGCCAAATGCCTTTTTCTTTAGTCTATATTAAGCTAAATGCCTTTTTTCTTTTTAGTCCATAAAAAATTGGATGCCTTTTCCCTTTTAGTCCACAAAGAGCTAGACACCTACATGCCTTAGTTTGTAAAAAGCTAGATACCTACCTACTTCAGTCTATAATGAGCTAGACCCCTACTTACCTCAATCTTGAAAGAGCTAGATATTTATCTACCTCAATCTATAAGGAGTAAGACATTTACCTACATTAGTGTAAAAAGAGCTAGACACTTACTTGCCTCAATCCACAAAGAGTTAGATGCCTACCTGTGTCAGTCCATAAAAAGTTAGACATTTTATTTACCTTAGTTTACAAAGAGCTAGATACCTACCTATCTTATTCTACAAAGTGTTAGATGCCTATTTACCTCAGTCCACAAAAAATTGGATTACCTACCTTAGTCCATAAAAAGCTGGACACCTATCAGCCTATAAAGTGTTTGACATATACTTACCTTAGTCTACAAAAAATTAGACACCTATTGAGTTAAAACCTATACTAGTTGGCACTAATCTTGAAGGTCTAACAAAGGAAATTACAAAACCTAATGGGGACGTCAAACTTTATAAAACTCATTAAAATTTTTTTACCAGTCAGGATCGCTACCAATATACTATGCTTATCTCAGCATAATACTAGCTACATCTTCACTCCCTTATAGATACTTGGAAAGCAATATTGCACCCTAGACAAAATAGTGTCTATTTGTCTTTGTCTTATTCTTGATGGTTAGTGATGGCTGAAGAAGGATAGTTATAGACATCTTATTTTGTTTGGGCCAATATTAAAGGTATTAAAAGTCATCATTCAAGTACCATCAAGGTTATTCGAAGAAGCATAGGTTAAGTTCCCACCATTCTGGGCAAAAGTAAAGAGTTTGAAGAGTCAAAGGTAAGAAAAATCTTTACTTTTGTATGTATGTCTCGATACATAGTGTGAAGTGTCAATACAAGGCTCCATGGCATACAATTCCAAATTGGTACCAAAAGGCATGGTATCGATACTTGAAGAGTGTTATCAATACCAAGGGTATTTGTATTAATGCAAAGTTATGTCATAGCAAAAATCATGATTTTTGGCTAATAAGTATCGAAACAATAGTGCATGTATTGATACAATAAGCTCGGTATGGATACATGCTTGCTGGTATCAATACATCATTGAAGCACCATGCTTTGTATCGATACTTTATCTACACCATATTCAGAGTATCGATACATTCTAGGTTTTTTTGCTCAATCTATTGATAAAAAGTTAAATGTATCAACACACAAGGCTTTTTTGGCTGAATTTAAGATATTTTTCCCCTTTTGCACCATGACATCAAAACTTGAATATGGTTATGAACTGGCCTCATAAAGCATCCAATATTAGACATAACTTCATATACATCGTGTGGATTTAATTTTAGGGTTTTAAACATTGGATTAGCATATTTTGGAGGCCCATGAAGCTTGGCATAAGGGTATTTCATGAGAAAATTATATTTAATAAAGGATAAAGATGTGATTACTTATTTGATAAACTAATGCATGGCTTTTTTTTTGCCTGCGAGAATCAAGATTAACCAATTAAATAATAAAAGGGATCACATTGGTACAACGAGTCATCATATTATACATTGCCAAAAGTCTTTTATGCCCTTATTGCTTGGTCTTCTTAGTGCTTGAAACTATCCACTGTGTAATCCAATTGTTACTTTACTAAGAGGATGGATTTTTTTACAGTAGGCACAAAAGAAAAAACCCTCAAGCTCTCCCAAATACTTGATTCCCGTCGCTCGCATTATACCCATGCAAAAACCTTCATGAAACCCTTCATTTACGTCATCACTACCCTTAAAACCATTCCCCATAGCCACCATAACCAAAAGCTCTTTCTTTTTCTTTTTTTTTTTTTGCTAATCCACAACAAAGAAAAGAAAAAAAGGTGAGCTAGAAGTTGTTGGATTACTGTTTAAGGATAGCTAAGAGTTTAAGCTTTTATTAGGGTAAATCTTTTATATTTTTTCATTTCATTTTTTGTTTTTCTTCATCATAATCATCTTAGTGAACCTTTATGTTTTCATAACCTTACTAAGGTTTCCATGTATTATTATAGCTTTGTTTATGGTAGTCTTAAGATTCGTGTGATTTTCTTAGTTCTTCAATGGTAATATGATATGCTAGAATGCCATATTTCTTGTTGACATTAAAATAGCTCCTACACATCCATTCTTGCCATGTTTTTCTTCATCTTAACATGCTCATTTCATGTGTGAATGCTCAACCTAGTATTTTTTTTATCTTGACCATACTTTGGGATACATTTTCACTATGATTTCTTGAGTGAAAAGCATGGATAACTTATAGTTTTAAGTGGTTGTTCAAGTTTCATATCTTTACTTAGTTTAGTTTATGCCTTTATGATGCTTTTAAAAATCTATTTTGAAAGGAAACCTTAATTAAGTCCATACTAACCTCAATCAATAAAGACTAGCATCGATTTAATGTTTTCAATATATCAATTCTCTAACTTAGGGATATTAAATACAAATGTTTGGAAATATAGCCTCACTAGGCTAAATAAATTCTACTTTTAATCCAAAATCAACAATGCTTTCAAGTATTTAGTGTGAGCCTTTTTAAAAGCCTATCGTGACTATTGGCATGGATAGTGCACAGTTTGACAATGTATTCTGCAAGAGTTGGATTGGTCCATTACTTCATTATCATAGACATTAGTGATTGGACATTTACATGTCTGAGGCTTTGACACATAACCATAAAAGCCTTCACCGAAAGATACCTTTATTTTGTCATTAGTAGCACAATTATCACTATTTGAAAAATTCTTTTGGACAATGATTTCTATGAAATTTTTTAGCATTTTTCCTTAAAAGTCCTTTGAATCAGCTTTATAATGACACCTAATTTGGTTTGGAATCATTCTAAACGTAGAAGTTATAATTTTTGGACCTTTACAGTCCAAAACCTTTAGAATTAGCTATTCACATATTATTTGGGCAACTCTAACACGACAAATAATTTTCTTAGATTTTTTAACATTTTTCCTAAAAATTTCATCCCTTTTAGAAAGGTATTATTTGTGATTTAATAATTCCAAATGAGTCTGGGGTAATTTATCAAAATTCATTACTCTCTTTTTCTAGCATTTACTATCAATGCTAACTTAAACCTAGTTGCAAAAATTAATTCTACCTAGAAAGTGATTTTCTAGGATCTTTAGAGTATTTTTATATTAATCATTATTGAGTTACCTTTCCAATAGTACCTTGCTTGCCACTAGAAACCATCAGACCAAACTAAAATAAATTTAGGAAAATGGATAGTGTCATGCGACCCCTTATTTTTGCTGAATATGAGACAGTTTACTTGAATTCTCCAAAATCATCTTTGCCTAGTCATTTAAATGACTCAAAATATATTTAATGGTTTCCTCCATGATGCCACGAATCATGATGTAGGCCTCTTTAGGCTCAGAACAATTCCCATTTTTAATATTAATTTCCTTTTTCCTATTTAAAAAATTAATTTTCCATTCTAGAATCTTGTTTCTACAAAATATAAAAAATTTTAATTTTTAAAAATTATTCAAGTCTCTCTTTTCAAGGGGATATTTCAACCTCATTTTTGAGAGGACACTCCACTTCACCTTTTTAAGGGGATTCTCCAACCTTTTTTTTTTAGGAGATCCTCTAACCTTACTTTTCAAAAATACATCAAAAATTTAAGTTTTCTCTTTCTTAGGCTTCCTTGGACCTTTTATCAAAATTTTCATGCATAAGACAACTATCAAATCTAAAATTATCTCAAAATTGTCAATTCAATTGTTCTTCAATGACCAAGGTCAATTATGAGATAAATCCTAATCGTCCCTTAATTTTTATGTTTTTGAGTATTCTTTTTTAATGAAACTTTCATGATATTTTTATGTCTTACAACTCGTTTCTCTTCTTGATGACAATTTCATTCATGCATTCAAAAATTGAATTTCATTAAACTTGAGGTTGTAGCAGTAGCCCTCAAGTGATTGACGTAGAGTATCCTCTTCTAAATCAATTTGAATCTTATTTTGCCGAATCCTTTATATTTCTCCACCCTCCTAGGTTGCATAGAGAGATATTAATCAAACTTTTATCATGAAACCCAAATTTAATATTTTAAAAAAGATTTCTATTTATAAGAAGGGGATTATACATAAATAATGGCCATATAAAGAAAATCGAGGAAAATCAAGACTTTGATAATTTATGGCTAGATGATACCAATTTTGGGTGTCATGGAGGCGTTAATCCTTCCCACACATAATTGGCTTTGAAACCTTTTGAAACAAATCTAGAATACGTAGTCTATAAAATTAGTGTTTAAGTTTCATAACTCTGAATCACTAGTTTTAATAGGTATTTGGACATTTCTAACCCAAAATGATTGGTACTGACTCTAAGTCATGGTCATTTCATAATGGCCATCCAAGATCAATTGGATGAGCGATCATCTATGATCTTCCCCTTGACCTTCACTTTATCATGCCTAATTCAAACCCCAATCAAAGGATAATCCAAAAACAAGCCCATTCTCTATTTTTTTTTAAGTTGTAGCTTGCCACGTAAGAGACGTATTGTAACACTCATAATCATGATATATAGCCATAGCAAGCATAATCCAAATGGATTTTACCATGCCAATCGATGAAAAGATTTGCTTATAATTAATGCCTTCTACTTGATTATAACCTTTTACTAGCAATCTGGCCTTATTCATCTATATGTTGCCATATTTATTAGTCTTTTGCTTAAAAACCTACTTGCACCTATAAGTTTTATTCCTTCGGGTGGATAAACTAAAGTCAGTACTTGGTTGACTTCCATGGTCTCCATTTTGGATCTCATGTCTTTAAGCCATTTATTAGAATCAATGTTACATATTGCTTCCTCATTATTGGTAGGTTAGTATCACAAGGCAAGTCATCTTAATCCACGAGAAATATGTTTCTCTCTAGAACTTGCTTGAGTTACCAGGTTGATGGAGTTGTTATATCTCTTCAGCTTTAGGTTGAGCATCATCTATGGCTCTAGTTCCATTAAAATGCCAATTTATGGTTCTTAAACTTCTTTAAGATTAATTTTACTCCTACTAAACTCTTCTAGTAAAAACTATTTCTCTAAAAAGATTGCATGTTTTGAAATAAACATATTTTGTTTAGTTGGGTGGTAAAAGTAATATCCTTGTGACTCTTTTAGATACCTCATAAATTTATATGTGACTGATTAGGCTAGAAGCTTCCTAGTCTCTATTCATTTCACATAAGCTGGACAGCCCTAAATTCTAAGATAAGACAATAATGGTCTTTTGCCACACCGCATCTCATATGCCATCTTATCAAGATATTTGGATAGAACCCTATTTAAAAGATATGAAGCAGTCTCTTAGGCATATCTTTAAAAAGATGTCGAAAAATCTGTGTTAGACATCATGGAATGAACCATGTCCAACTAGGTTTGGTTTCTCTATTCAGACACTCTGCTATGTTGTAGAGTTCCTAGCAAAGTCCATTGTGATGGAATACCATTTTCTATCAGATGATTCGAGAATTCTTAAGTATCTTCCTCTTAGATAGGATTGAAAGGCTAAAATACTTTTATTGATTTGTTTTTCTACTTCAACCCTAAATTTTTTAAGCTTTTCAAAAGCCTTGGACTAGCACTTCATTAAGTACATATACCGATACCTCGAGTAATTATTGGTAAAGGTAATAAAGCAAGAATAGTCATGGCTAGCCATTGTATTCATTAGTCCACATACATTTAAATGTACAAGGCTCAATAAATCATTAGCCCTTTCATTTTTACTAGTGAAAAAAGTGTTGGTTATCTTGGCCAGGAGAAATATTCATATGTCCCATATAATTTAGAATTAAATGGGTCAAGATAGCTTTGTTTGTGTAACTTGGGTGCTCAAGTCTTATTAACATTTTTAAGCCTACAATGCTAGATATATTCTTTTGATGGATCATTTTTTTCAGCTTTCTTCATATTTACGTTAAGTCAAGGCATTTTAGGATCTAACACAAATAGCCCATTCTTTAATTATGTTGATCCATAGACCACATCATTTAGAACATCGGTGCAACTTTTGCTTTTCATTCTAAATTTAAAATATGCATTGTCAGTGAGGTATAAACTAAAATGACCTTTCTTATCAATCTAAGAACATAAAGACATTTTTTAATTATAGGCCCATGATAAGGTACATGTTCTAATGGCAACTGTGGCAACCTTAGCCGTATTGCCTATTCTTAAAAGCATCTTCATTAGGGCCTAACTCTTTTCTATTTTTTTGTGAACTTATGTTATTACATAGTGCAATACACAACCTGAATCAATTATCCAGGTAGTCAAATTGATAGCGGAGTTTCAACTCAACCATGTGAAGGTTAACTAGCTTCCTTTTATTTGAGAACACTTTTTAATTTTACATACTAGTCTAAACACTTTAGGCTTATGGCATTTAATATGCCATGCAATACGGTTTTTACATTTATCATTACTAATAATCTAGTATGAAATAAGTATAATTAGTTTTTCATGTGTTAAACTAAAATGACAAGGTATTAAACATTTATTGGTCTTCCCACTAATTTTTCCAAGTAATAGCCTTCATTATTATTGAAAAATCTCTTCAAGGTATGTCTAGTGGGCTGGAACACCCTTTCAATCTATTATGAACCTAGGGTTAGCCTATCAAATCACAATAGGCCTAACTAGTAAGCAACATAGCTTGCCAAACGCATCTTTATGCAACTCTTAAATCAGTTAGGTGGCAACTATTTACCTAAACGCATCATATGCAATTTGCCTAGCCATCGCCTTTAACACTATGCGACCAAGCTTCTAAGCATTCGGACAACACGACATTAGTTGAGTAAGACCTATTAATTATAACTCAAGCAGTTCAAGTAGAAAGGACCTTAAGGTTACCCCAACAAATCCTTATAGCCAAAACTCAAGTATCTTGTTATAATCTAATGGAAAACATCTTCATCATATGAAGCATGTGACTTAAAATTATGCAATGGATATCTTTTGTTCATTTTACCTTTTAGTTAAAGTTTCATCATATTTGCATGCATAGCATTTATAATATTGCATAAAATAAATCTACTGTCATGCATACTACTTGGATGATTATGGACTATATTAAAGGAAATTGATCCATTAAAGGAAATTGCTTGGTCAATTCCTAGGTAATTACATACAAAACCTTTAAAAGCTTCTTGCAATCTTTTGGGCTTCATGGTGCTTTCATTTAGATCTCTATCTTTGAGTTACAAAATCTTTTTTCCTAACCCTCATTTACACTTATGAAATATAGATATAGTTATAATAAAGAAATCTCAAGTTACATTCTAGGAGATTTAAGTGAGAAATAGAATTTTTCAACCTTAGAGAAAATACAAAGAAAGCAAGGTTTGTTGACCAAATTTAAAAAATTTAAACATCCATAAATACTTAACCATACATCCACAGTCATATTGGGCCTAGTCCATAATCATCCCATACATCCACAACAATGATGAATATATAAACATGTCTTCTAAATTTAAGTTTCCAA